>BJCO01648573.1:0-11688 GCA_018326465.1 Flaveria floridana | reverse complement strand
TTAACAAAATATTTTGACTCATTTGTTTTAAGCTCCTCATTCATTCGTTTCAAATCTTTTTCATTATCGATCAATAAACGATTAGCTTTATAAACCCCAAATAGTCTGATTTTGCAAGTAGATGAACACATATCTTGAATTACCTCATAGGGAAGTCCCATCACCACCTTCTAAGCTGTAAGAGCTTTCTCACTTTGACACACCGAAGCACTCAACTTGTTTTCTTCAATAGTGGTAGCAGCATCATCATTATCCTTTGCTAGCTCTGTGGTTTGAGTTTCTTGCTTCCCAAACTCCTTCTGATTTCCTTCTTTTGACTTCTCCTTCTCGTTCAACTTTTCAACCTCTTCAATTTCATCCTTAAATTCCTTGAATGGATCAAAATCTTCCTCATAATTCACCTTCATCTCCTATTCCACAATCTTAGCCACCAAAGCTTGATTAACCTCTTCTCTTGTCTCTTCTACTTCTGCGCTCCAATCAAAGTTAGAGATCAATGCGGTCTCTTTCTTGTGACTCGTCTCCTCTTTACCCCTACTTGCAACCGATCTTGGAATTCCTGAATTACTGGGATCAGTGACAATTGGCAGTGGACATTCGTGTTTGAAGTGTCCCAATTGCTTGCAATTAAAGCATCTCAGCTTGGACTTATCGAAACCCAGTTTGGAGTTAGAACATTAACCTCCAAAATTCTTTCTACCAGTTCGCTCCATAAATCTTTGGACTCTAAGCGTCAACATCGCTATTTTCCATTGAATATCAGTCTCTTAGAGATCATCAAGATCCACCTGATACATATCGTCCATCGCCATTCCTTTACCTTTCAAATCCCAAGCTACTAATGCTTCATAACTCTAAACAAACATGCCAAAAAGAGCCATTCTCTCAGCTGGAACAGAGGTTTCAACAGTTGTTTTCAAGTTCCCTTGCTCTCTTCCTGTATTACCACAACCTCCAGAATAATCACATGAGTTCACTCCTCCTTGACGAGATGCCTGCATTGGAGAGTTTGTAGCGGAAGATAGTAGTGCAGCATTCTGAGAATAACCGGATGTAGGCATCATAGACTGATTAAATTCCCTCCTTTTCAGATCTAAGTCAAAGGACTTCAGCTTGTTAATTACGTCCATCAGCTTTTAGTCAGCAAAATTTCTTTCTTGCTTCAACATTCTCACTTGTAAACTCCACTGAGGTGGAAGAGAATCTAAGAGCTTATTCAGTTGCTTATGATTACCCAAGTGATTATCATACTTCTTTAAAGTACTCGAAATGGACCAAAATCGATTAGTGATGTCAGTAAGGTCTTCATTTTTGTGTCCAACAAATGAATTGAACTCCTTTTGAGCTTAGGCTTTCTTGTCTTTCTTGAGATCCTCATTTCTGTCATAGAACTCACACAAGGCATCATACAAAGATTTTGCATCTTTGTGTTCAGCAAATCTATTATAAATATTGGGTGCAAGACATAGGGTTAAGGCTCCGAAAGCTTTCTGGTCTCGATCAATTAGCTATTAATACTTCTCGATGAATGTGGAAGAGTCCGTGTTTAGAGATATTGTGTCTTCGACAGTAGCCGTTGGTTTGTGTGGACCAGTGATGATTGAATCCCATTGATTGTGATCAGTGTAAAAGAAGAAGGCCTTGAGTAGTCTTCAAAATTGTCCTCGTTTATGAGTCTTGGAGGTCTATTGGGAGCAACACTCTCTAGATCAGCAAGAGTGAGAGAAGTCATCTTTGACATGATAGTTTCGCTGAACAAAAAAAAGGTATTTTCGTAGAAAAAATGTAGTTTCGCTGAAGCTAATTTCGCCCGGCCAAGAATACTTTCGCTGATAATTTCGGCAGCAATTTCGCTAGCCAGAAGCAGTCAAATGCTTAGTTTCGCTGTCAGTTTCGCAGGAAACAAGCTTGAACTTTCTTTCAGGATACTTTCGGTAGCAATTTCGCTAGTAAAGACACACGAGCACAGATGACCTTTCGTTTGAAAATTCTAGTTTTGCCGAAAACAGCAAGAGTGAAAACACTAGTTTCGCTGGAAGAAAGTACAGTTTCGCTGGAAGAATACTTAGTTTTGCTGGATGAACCAGAAAACCCCTTAAACCTCGAAAGCAACCCGAAATCACCCAAATCTCAATGTATTTGAGATATGATGATTCACAAAACTTCCCAAATCAAAAACAAGCAGAATTCAAGCAATTTCCATATTAAATACACTCTGATTTGATATAGAAATGAAGAAATAGTGGTATTGAACAAAAATAACCAAAAACCTCAATCAATCAAGAGCACTATGGCTCTGATACCATTTTGTTGATCCATTTGATCAGTTTTTCAGTGTAGGAGATGGTTTGAATCGTTCAATACCGTAAACAAACAACACAAACAAAGATTTGAAGAACAAAGAAGACCAAAATGTATTAAAAAATGATTCAATAAGCAACAATACTAATGAAATAAAATAAGCTCAATATATTCAATAAGAACCACCTTACAATAGACTCTTGCAACAGGAATATTCGATTAGGGTTTTGAAAGGATACCCAACAACGAACAAAATGAAATCTATATATAGCAGATGTAGTTTCGCTAGAGGCGAAATTATGCTACCGAAACTATCGTTTCGCCCGGCCAAAACTACAGTCTCGTCGGGAGAACTTACAGCTGACTGTGAGTGAAACTACAGTTTCGCTCACAGTTTTGCTGGACTACTAAAATAGATAAATAAACTAAACAACTTACAAATGTAATCTAACATAAATCCTATTACATAGAAATGTAAACAAATACTAATCTAAGGTGAGTCCAACCTATACTTGATCTTCAACCTCGTTAGCAGTCGCCTCCCTAGCTGAGGCGTTTAGGCTGGCATTCTCATTCTCCTCACTTCGGCCATAAACCTCAGGGTTCTCATGATCCATCTCAGGAGCCTTGGCACTACTCTAGTCATATGTGGTCCACCTCTGCCTCTATAAGCCTTGGAAGATTTTTGTTCAGCCATTCCCTAAATGTTATAAGATTCAAACACTAACACGGTCATTCAAGGGAACAACTCAGTTTATGTCATGTATCGTAGGTCCCTAATGACTGTGGCCAATTGTGATTAGACAATTACTTTACTCTTCACACCCCAAGCATTCCTATCCTGATTACATCAGCATCTAAATCTACTAAGAACACATAAGTCAAATAGCACACGCACATAATACTGATTAACTTTAAGGAAAGAAATACCTAATGGCACATAGCTACTCGGGCTGACATCCCTCTATCTGTCCCATTTTCAGTTTAAGTTTTGGTTTTTAAAAATATTTTACCCATTTCACTTAAACTATGGCTCTGATACCAACTTGTAAGCCCCCCCGTTTCCGGGCACCTCACAGTTGGTCATTCATTGCACATAAAACATATTAATATACATTTCATTAAATAAACAATGGAATTACGTTAGCAACAACCATTCTCTAATATTATAAGATATTATTGTTAAGCAATACAATAGGGTTAAAGTTACAAAAGATTGTTTAATTGCATTATAAAACAACAATATCATAGCATAGGAATGGATGTTAGTCTTTCTCCGCCGAGTAGCTTCACCCTCATGCCATCCGCAGCAACTATTACCTACCAACTGAAAATGTATAAAAGTCAGCGTTGCTAAGTGAGTTATATTTTTGAAAGTATTAAAATACATTGTGTAATGTATATATATGAAAATATTTTTTTTATAAAAATACATCTCTTACTCTTGTACGTGAGCACGCATTAACTATACAACAAAGTAATGCTTTCTTTCTTTACTGTATGACTTTGTTCATCTCATACTCTTTTAACTTTATCTTTCACTATCTATGTGGACCAATAAGCAATACCCTAAACTATATGCGTGGAGAAACTAGTGCTGGGCCTCTGGTCTCTCAATGGGCTATGATCACTGTACACAAGGCTGACCCAACCACCTAGGGTATGGTGCAAAGGTCCGCCAATCTCAATTGATTGACCCTGTGTGCATCCTTTGGGGTAGCTAACCCATATCACAGTTGAGCTAATAACAACATGGTCATGCATCTCCTATATGCTTGCAAGACTTTTAGCATTTTAATTATGTTCCACTTTTGTTTATCATTAATCTTTCTCTTTGTTAAGGATAAAACTTGCATTTATGATCTTAAACACACCACATAAGTCACACATTAATAATTACTATGACCATAGGAACAACTTAATAATAATGCAAATATAATAGCAAATAAAAATCCTAAGTCAAACTTGGTTCAACTCTAATGATTCTGTTTTCCTCAAAATTTCAAAAAATGTTCCAAGTGTTCTTGGCGCATGAGCGCTATGCAGGTGCATGAGGCCTGTTTAGGTGCATGGGCACTATTTGGGCGTTTCAACACTTAGGCGTCTGGACCATCTCAGATGCATGGAAACTATTTAGGCATCTAGGTTGTACTTAGGTGTCTGGGACTAAGTGTTAGACGCATGGGCTACTGTTCAGGCACATAGGCTTTCAGTTACATTTTCTAAGGCATATTCTAGGGCGGTTGGGGCACTGTTTGGGTGGTTGGGCCTTGTTTGGGCGTATGGGTTAACTTAGAAACTTCCTAAGGCTATTTTAGGAGGTTGGGGTACTGTTTTGGCGGTTAGGCAACCTGTTTAGCATATTTCTAACATATTATCAGTCCCAATCATTCTTCTTACATGTTCTAAGCTTAATGACACCATTCTAAGTATAACTAACGCATAAAAACCATAAAAACATCATCATACACACATAGATACAAACGGGTATTCAAATAAACTTTATAAAAAAGGTTTTACATACATTTTCAGCCCCAAAGAATGTTTAAAACATGTGAATTATGGGGTCTAGAACTCACCTTGTGTTAAAAACACACAAGACTCCTCTAAACCTACTTATATACGAACTCAAACACCTAAAATAAACAAAACAACCACCAACACACTTGATGCACTTAATAATCAGTTTCCATGAATGAAATCATAAAGAAACCGAACCAGTTATCACTTAAATACTTACCTATGAAGATTCAACCTTTGTTTCTTCCAAAAATCCAAGAAAGCACTCTCTCTTTCTTCTCTCTTCTATTCCCAGTCGGAAAGTAGATGGTGAAAAGCTGATATGGGCGGCCGTGCCCGTATATATTAAAATAAAGGGGTTGTTGTACTATTTTACACTTTAACCCCCTCTACTTTAGCTCCTTTTCCTTTTATGAAAGATACTTTTATTTCTCTTTTATTTTGACAAAGTTTTGGGTGTTACATAAGTACTCATCTTCCAGACCTGTGTTTTATGTGTGTTCTGTGTATGTATGTCCTTACTCCTTATCATATTAACCACACCACATTTATGTTACAACCTTTAACAATTTGTCATTGAAGGGTTGATTAAGGATTTTTGGCGATTGCGTTATATTTTAAAAATTCAGTTTCGTGGAAGGTTTGTTCTCATGATTATTTGTATTGCCTTTGAAAGTATCTCTGGATGGATATATGTGCATAAAGGCATTCATTTGAAAATTTTTAAATTTTTATGTTTCCTAGATTATAATGTTGACGATAACATGCTTTATTAGGCTCAATTTGCAAGTATAAATTTAACTAAAAAAGCTACTGATGATATGCATATGATACATGCTAACATTCCATCATGTTTAATTAATAAATTTAATACTCAATTTGAAATCTTGCAGGAAGATTTCTTTTATTTTGGCCAGGCAAAACTATGGTATGGATAATTAAGTACTATTAAATATGACTGACACACTTTTATAGGGAGGTAAGCTCTATTTTATTATACAAGATTATTGTCATGTATGACCCTTTAAGAAATAAAAACCAAATGTTTACATTCATATTTGTTTTTAAAGGGTATTTTTCTTAATTTTGACTTTTGGTATGTGTATAACTTATGTGTATGTTACATTGTTAACAAAATAACTAAATCTGTATTGACAATATTGTCATTTAGGAGAGCTTTGTATCTGCACTTTGTTTACATACTGCAATACTTGAATGTCTTCCATTGCTATAAGATGCTTAAGGTAAAAACTATGAGTTCTTAAGTTTCCTACTGGACTATTAGTGGTAATTTAGTTCTTTATTTTATTTTTTTCATCCAAAGTAATAATGTTGACCTCAGTTAGTTGTTTGAATGTGGCAGGTGTAGTAGTTATGGTAGTTCATTCAACAGAAGCAAACAAGAAATCAATTCTTGACTTCCATTTGTTGCTAAATTCGAGGTATAAAACATAAGTTAACAAAAATATTTGTTAAAAGTGATGATTTAATTTCATGATCTACTATTTGTTTTAACAACTAAAATTATAGGTTTTTCTTGTTAGGACCGTGTACGTATGGAGTACTAACTGATAATGCGTGAAACCAGATCAAATAGGGTGGAATCCTATTTGATTGGTGATCCACTCTGTGAGAACGACAATGTGATCAATCCTACGATGAAACAAACGTTAAGAATGAACAAGAATTGATCAGAAATGAACTATGAAGTTGGAACAGGTTTTCTTGAGCCTCTGGACGACTAGGGTACGATTATGTGCGTAGGTATTCGAATTCTCTCGTTTTTCCACAAATTAAGTGGTATTTATAGGTTAGGGTTTTCCATTCGTGCGACTGAAGCATGCGGTTGATCCGTCCGCATGACTGAAGGTCCAGTCGTGCGACTGAGTCAATCTCATGTCACAATCGTGCGACTGATCCAGTCTCCTAGTTTATTCGTGTGACTAGTCCATTAGCATGAAGTGTTCATGCGTATGGTCCATTAGCATGGTCCATTCGCATGAGAATTTCACACGATTAAGTTTAAACATGTTTCTTAACCATATTTGACTAAGAATTATGCAAACAATCACAAACCTATATAGTTAATTAAATACGCGTCATCACATAATAAACAATGAAATATTAAACATTATTAGTATCAACCACACATTTCATTTCATTTCTACCCATTCAATTACATATATGTAAGACATGAAAGACATTTTACATTTAGCTCCCAAACTAGGTACACATGTATCAACAAACCCCACTTTGGACCTAGTTTACATCATTGTCTAACATTCTTCATAAGCTTATCAATCTTCTTGTACTTTTCCTCTCTTGTAACTCCGGCATTTATCTCAAACGCAAAACAGAGTCGTATAACATTTTGAAACTGGAGGGCTTGTATAATGTCTTGGGAATCATAAAACAGTGGCCATTTGTACAATGTGTATACATCATTAGCAGACAAGTTAGTCAGCCACATTAGGTCAAATACCCGAATAGTATCCATTTGTCTCTCTTTCTGCACGACTATAACAACTTCAACTATTCTCCAATCATAGTACCACCACTTGAAGTATGGAGTGAAGTCCTATGGCATTTCCCTTAGAGGAATTCTTGACATTGTGCGCAGAGGACTCCACTTCAACACTACCTTAGGCTTTCAAGTAATGGAATCAACTTCAGACCTTCTGATATACCTCGTCTGTTGTTGAGGTCTGAAGTTAACCCACCTGGTGTGGTACTTTTTCCTCAATGCAGCCTTGAACCAGCCTGACATCTTTCTCGAGTTAGCATACAACAACTTTAAGCGTGCCAGCTGAGCTCAAATCCGGGAAGAGTATTTAGATCATGTGGAAATCTAAAGTACTCTATTCCCTTCTCCCTCTTGATAGCATAGACATTTAGATCCTCAAAATATGCCCACGCTATAATCTTTCCTGACACCTTTACATGCTTCTTCACTTTGTAGAGCTTGGTGTAGGCACTCGGCTTTGGAGCAGTACGTTGGGCTCGGATCTCTGCAAAACAAGCCGCCCATTCAGCCTTTTGATGTCAACATCGGTGTTCGAGGCTTGGGCTTGGCTTTCTGACTTCTCGGCCTCCTTCTCCATCTGATCCAACTTATCAAACGTATCACTGTCGAGAGTATCACCGAAATTGGGGACCACATTTCCCTCTCGGTCGGTGTACTCTGGATAATGTTGGGCTGTGACGTCTTCAATCTCTATTTCGTCCACATCATTAAGCTCGTCATCACTAGCCACGTCAACGGTAGGAGCGCCCTTGACAATCTCGTCCGGATTAAGCCGAAACATCTCAACAAGTTGCTTATCAATAAGGTCATGAATTATTTCTCCTTCTTTGGGAGTATAACTCACAGACCTCCTGACAATCCTTTGCAAATCAAGTATCATTGTAAGTTGAGACGTGATTTGCCGAAAGGGATTAATATCATACTCATCTTCCTGAGATAATTGATCTGCTTGATTTAAACATGTAAATACATCAACCATTAGTAATTAATCAAGACAATGAACATTCTATAAAGATACATAAATATTAAGTACATAAGTTTAGTACAAGTTTCAAGAACAAAAGCTTTCAAATACATAAATATATAAGCATTACTTTTGTCCTGAATCATGGGCTCATCAGTAGGTGGGGCAGAAGATGATGCTCCTTGGTCTTGCTTTCTCTTTGTTCTTCTCTCTTGACCCTGAGCTGAGGCAGATACAACTGCATCTCCTTCTTTATCATCATCATCATCATCCTGCCTTCCTCTTGTCTCTCCATCATCACTGGCCTTATTATCATCACTATCATCATCTTCACCATCATCATCATCATCATCATCATCATCATCATCATCATCTCCTTCTCTTATCTTTAGAGGCTCATCCTTTGAACCCTTGAGCTTGAGCTTGATGGTCTTATTGGAAGCCTCCAACTCCTCTATCTTATTTGCTGATTAGACGTTATGCACCTGGAGTTGGGCAATTTGCTGATCTTGCTGTGAGATCTGCTATGCTTGGGTAGCATTTAGCTCCTCAAGCTGTCGTACTCGGGTAGCCTTCTCTTAATCAGCAGCCAACAGCTTCAGCACCATACAGTTAAGTGCTGACAGCTGTTCCTCTACTCCAATGGGAGGTAGGAATGATCCTGTGGGGAATGATGGTCCGGCTTGGTGGCTAGTGGTGGTAGTGTTGGTAGTGGTGAATATGGGTAGTGGTGTACAAATAGGTGGTGAAGTGTAGGCTGTAGTAGTGGAAGGTGGAGGTGTAGTAGTAGTGGTGGAGGGTGTGGTAGTAGTGGTGGGTGGAGTGGTAGAAGTGGTGGGTAGAGTGATAGAAGTGGTGGGTGGAGTGGTAGAAGTGGTGGGTGGAGTGGTAGAAGTGGTGGTGATCAATGTGAACCTGGGCCTCTTCCCCTTCTTCCCGTAGGGTTGAGCCATTCTCTTTCTCCTCGAGCCCTTGGAGACAGTGGCTCCCCCTTGGCTACTTGGCTCATCTGGGGTGTAAGATGGATCAGTAGTAGCTTCCCCAGACTCGCCCTGGCGTCCACCTACCGCCCTAATCCCCCTCTCGGTGGCTACGACCCGGCTCCCCATCGTTCGCACCAGAGACTCCTCATCCGACTCCTCCTCCTCATCGGGTCAGAAGTCCTAATGGAAACCTGCAGTCTCTACTCCTCCTCGGGTGGATGATGGATATGTCACATCAGTAGTAGTGGCCCTAGATTAGGTAGGGCCAGCATCTCCACCATCACCGCTATCATGATCATCACAATCATCAGCAGGGAGCATGATCTGCTCAGTGTCTGAGTCACTGTCATCGTGGCGCCACTTCCTCTTTACTGGTGCCACGTAGTCCTCTCGGGCCAAATGCCCAAACAACCGCCTGACAGGGGGTTTCACCTACTTCCCCATATTGCCCTTCATCCTGCCTAAGGTGGTATCATCCATCACCTCCAGCACCACGGCATCCTCCTTCTCCTTTGGCAGCAAAGGGAGCTTCTGGTCAATAATCATCTGCATGAAGCGAGGGTACATGCAAAAGCTCTCCTTGCCCTTCGCCTCGATGTTCTCTACCAGGTAGGTGAAGATCATTCTCGAGAAGCTGAACGGATGGTTCAGCACCAACGCCACATAGGCGTTCTGAATCTGATCTGACATCTCATCGAAGCCTCCCTTCCTTGAGGCAATGTAGTTAAGCAGCACATGGGCTAAGTACTTAAATTGGTGGCATAGGTTGCTCTTGTTGAGCACACCTGCGTTGATATCCCCCGAGTACTTGGCCCGCAGAAAACAGCCTCGTACAGTCAGTGGGTGCAGTCGTGTAGGGTAGTCTGCATCATCCCTAAACTCCAAGACTATCCTGAGATCGTCCTTAGTGATCTCTATAGCCTGACCAAAAATAGAGCTCCTAATACAGTGGGGCTCTGAGGACCAGTCGACTACAGCACTTTCCCAGAAAGCCTGCTGAACTGAGCGGTATGGAGTGCACGGAGTCAATATAGCACGGACGATCCTCGATCTCTATATGAATGTAATGATCCCCGAGAAATCAGCCGCGTTCCGGGAGGTCAGATCTAGATGAGCACAAAGGTTATGCTTTGCGCTCAAAGTCCAACGACTCGCCATCTGTTACACAATGTAAATAAATGTTAGTGTGTGTCAATGAGTAACAATCTGATTCATTGGACTTGAAATCTTCTGTTCTATCATGCGAATGAACTTTGCGACTGAGATCTAGTCGTGCGAATGCGCTCATACGTACGACTGAGCATGCGACTGGGCTTAGTCGTATACTATCCCATATGTCTACATCAGTCATGCGACTGAGCTCATATGCATGGTTCAGTCGTGCGATTGAGCCATTCGTCCAGCTCAGTCATGCGATTGAGCCATTCGTACAGCTCAGTCATGCGATTGAAGTTCATCAGGGTGTCCTTTCACATGACAGACTATTTTGTTTTTCAAATTCAAAATTTTAGCAAAACTTGATGTTAGACTTCGTGGTTTGGCTCATTAGTCTCGCAAATGACCGACATAACACCTAATAACTTCTATTTGAACAATTTACTTAGTTTTACAGGTTTCTTAGGCAAACTAAGTTTTGGTTAAGTTTAGGGCTTAAATTCGATCATTAGGGCACAAATTGATTGAAATTTGGAGTGAATATCATCGCGCATTACCCGGATAAATACTCGAAACGTTAGATCACAACACTCTGTGGTCTAGAACAGTCAGAAAAAATCGGGCTGAGTAACAGTGCTTCGTGCGATTTTAGGGCGATTGAGGGTGATTGGGCTTCTGCAACTAACTCCCCCTCTATTTATACTAGGGTTCCTCCAGTCGTGCGACTGGATCCATTCGCACTCTTCAATCATGCGATTGGCTCAGTCGGTCACATTCAGTCCTGTGACTATGTAACACCCGAAAGTTTGACTTTTTGGTAGGTTGTGCGACTAAGCCTCAGTCGCCTGGGAATTTTGCGACTGGAGGTTCGACCGCACGTTAGTCGGCCGATTGAAGCTCAACCGTACGATTGGAGTTCAACCGCCCGAATGAAGAATGGACCGCATGGGACACATGCGACTGGGGTCCAGTCGCATGGTGTTCATGCGACTGAAGGTCCAGTCGCCCCTGGACCAGATGCGACTGAGCTGTGGGTATAAAAGAGGAGCAGCTCTCTTCTCCTTCCCAACACTTAGCATTTTTCAGTCGGGAAGAACAGAGAGAGCGAACGAGAGCAGAGAAAGAAAAGAGGTAAAGTTCTGACCGAGCTCCGGATTTGTCGAGAGGCTAGCCAAATCAAAGCTCATCAACTCCTACCTGTTATTGTGAGTTCTAGAACCCCTCATTTACATGTTTTCTAA
>BJCO01648254.1:0-11775 GCA_018326465.1 Flaveria floridana | reverse complement strand
AGCCTTCAGTCGCATAACTTTCATGCGTATGAACCTCAGTTGCATGACACTCAGTCGCATGGCACTCAGGCGCATGGACTTCAGTCGCATGGCTTCCAGTCGTGTGACCTTCAGTCGCATGCTTTCCAGGCGTATGACCCTCAGTCGCATGCCATTCGGCCGTATGGCCTCCAGTCGCATGTCATTTGGTCTCACGGCTTCCAGTCGCATGAGCCCTAGCTGGGTGCAGAATGCAGTCTTCTTCGAACCTGCACTGCAGTTTCAGCCTCCAGCCCCTTTTCTAACCCATTCTAGGCTAAAACCAACCATCCTAAGCCTTAGAAGCACATTCCTAACATCATTCAAGCATCACAAGCCTAACACGAGCCCCACCCATTCGCACACAAACACACAAGCATATACATACGGGTTCAACACCCAATACTTCAAACAAACGGTTTCGTATGTGTTCCAGCCCCAAAATCAGTTGAAAACATGTAAAAGAGGGGTCCTAGAACTCACCTTAGTAGCCTCTTTGAGTAGAGCTTCCTACAAACCCGCTTAACTTCGACTTTTGCAACTTGATTTCTTCAAAAACCCGAA
Organism: Flaveria floridana; assembly: GCA_018326465.1. Lineage (NCBI taxonomy): Eukaryota > Viridiplantae > Streptophyta > Magnoliopsida > Asterales > Asteraceae > Flaveria > Flaveria floridana. Next base: position 11,193 of record BJCO01648254.1, on the reverse strand, counting down.
ACTTGCCTTTTTCTCCCTTCCTTTCTCCTTGGCCGATTGAAATGGTGAATGGGAGAGGTGAATGGGCTACCATTCCCTTTTACCCACTCTTCTTAACCTTTTATTCTTTTTGGCAAGATTGGTCCCTCAACTTGGACTTTATTTCTTTTCTTTCTTTTTATTCGTTCTTTGGCTTTAAAGGAAAATAACCTGGTGTTACAAGTCCACCCCCTTATATTGGTTTCGTCCCCGAAACCTGTTATTCCTCGAACAAACATGGGTAATGCTGTCTCATCTCTTCTTCAGTCTCCCACGTAGACTCAGATCCCTTTCTGTGCTTCCATTGTACGTGCATAAGTGGGACCACTTTCTTCCTCAATCTCTTCTCTTTACGGTCAATGATTGTCACTGGTTGCTCTACATAATTGAGTCATTCATCTACCTCGATATCTTCCAGCGGTACAACCATGTCCTCGTCTGTCAAACATTTCCTCAGATGAGATATGTGGAATGTCGGATGAATTCCACTTAACTCTTCTGGTAACTCTAGTCTATAGGCCACCTCTCCTACTCGAGCCATGATTCGAAAAGGCCCTATCTATCTTGGGCTCAGCTTGCCCCACTTTCTGAACCGAATGATGCCCTTCCAAGGTGAGACTTTCAACATAACTCTATCACCCACCTGGAACTCAATTGGTCTTCGTCGTTTATCAGCATACGACTTCTGTCTGTCTTTGGCTGCCTTCATGAAGGCTTTAATCCTTTCCAACTTCTCAGTCATGGTCTCAATCACTTCGACGCTCCCTAACTCTTTATGGCCAATATCACCCTAACAAACAGGTGTTCTACATCTCCTACCGTATAGTATCTCATAAGGAGGCATACCAATACTTGCATGATAACTATTGTTATATGAGAACTCAGCTAATGGTAAGTGGTCATCCCAACTTCCTCCAAAATCAATGACGCATGCCCGAAGCATATCTTCCAGCGTCTGAATAGTCCTTTCCAATTGACCATCTGTTTGGGATGAAAAGTCGTGCTAATGTGTAACCTCGTCCCCATTGAGTCGTGGAATTTCTTCCAAAATTTAGATGTAAACCGGGTGTCATGATCGGACACAATAGACACCGGTACACCATGGCGACTTACAATCTCCTTGATGAATAGATCTGCTAATCTTTTGGAAGAATACGTCTTTCGGATCGGTAGGAAGTGAGCACTCTTCGTCAAACGATCAACTATCACCCATATGGCATCATACCCTCTCACGGTACGCGGTAACTTCGTGATAAAGTCCATGGTGATATGTTCCCACTTCCACTCGGGTATATCCAAAGGTTGGATTTTCTCGTACGGCTTCTTATGCTCGGCCTTCACTTGTAAACAAGTAAGGCATTTACTCATATACTCCACCATCATACCCGACCACCAAAAATTCTTCTTCATGTCTTGATACATTTTAGTAGCAACGGGATGAATAGAGTATCGAGTCTTATGAGCTTCATCCATAATTTTCACGCGTAGATCCCCAAAATAAGGAATCCACATCCGCCCGAATCGGGTTTTAACACCGAGTGTGTTTTCACCCAATTCGGCAACCAGACCTCTCATTCTTTCGAAGTTAAGATGATCTTCTTTCAACGCCTCATCTTGCAACTCCTTGACCTGCGTCATCGCATCAGAGGTCATAATTAGCTGGTACGCCTTCACCCGAATCGGCTCGGATATTTCCTTTCGGCTAAGGGCGTCCGCCACCACGTTGTCTTTGCCCGGATGATAATGGATCTCACAATCATAATCTTTTATTAGCTCCAACCATCTTCTATGCCTCATATTCAAATCTTTCTTCTCGAAGAAGTACTTCAAACTCTTATGGTCAGTGAATATGGTGCACTTCATCCCATACAGGTAGTGCCTCCAAATCTTTAACACAATGACCACTGCTGCTAGCTCCAAATCATGAGTAGGATAGTTAACCTCATGAACCTTCAACTGTCGGGATGCGTAGGCTATAACTTTTCCTCTTTGTATTAACACACACCCCAACCCCAAGTAGGAAGCATCAGAATAAACCACCAGATCTTCACTTCCATCGGGTAATGACAATACAGGAGCTTGAGTCAACCTCGCCTTCATTTCCTTAAATGCCTTCTCCTGAGCTTAACCCCACATAAACTTTACATCTTTTTGGGTCAACTTGGTTAGTGGAGAAGCGATCTTAGAGACGTCTTGAATAAACCTTCGGTAGTAGCCTGCCAAACCCAAGAAACTACTAATCTTGGATGGCGACTTTGGAGACTTCCATTGCATCACTGCCTCCACCTTTACCGGATCCACCATAATCCCCTCCAGATTCATCACGTGACCCAAGAATTGAACCTCGCGCAACCAGAACGCGCATTTGTAGAACTTGGCATACAACTTCTCCCTTCTCAATGTCTCCAACACCCCTCGAATATGATCGGCATGCTCTATCTCGCTCTTTGAATAAACCAGGATATCCTCGATAAGCACAATTATTGATTTATCCAATATCGGCCGACACACTTGGTTCATCAAGTCCATAAAAGCAGTTGGCGCGTTGGTCAACCCAAATGACATAACGAGGAACTTGTAGTGACCATAACGTGTGTAAAAAGCTGTTTTAGGAATATCCTGCTCTTTCACCTTTAGCTGATGGTAGCCAGATTGAAGATCTATCCTTGAAAACCAACTAGCACCTTGATACTGATCAAACAAATCATCAATCCTCGGTAACGGGTACCGATTCTTCACCGTCAACTTGTTCAACTCACGGTAGTCTATACACATCCTCATGCTACCATCTTTCTTCTTTACGAATAAGACCGGGGCACACCAAGGAGAGATACTCGGTCTAATAAACCCCTTATCAAGCAGATCTTGCAATTGCTCCATCAACTCTTTCATCTCAGTCGGGGCCAACCGATACGGTGCCTTGGCAACAGGTTGGGCACCTGGTATCAAATAAATCTGAAACTTGATCTCTCGGTCAGGTGGCACTCCTGGCAAGTATTTGGGAAACACATCGGGAAAGTCACACACAACCGGTACATCAGACAGTTGTGGTGTTGGTGTATCCTCATTCTTTACATAGGCCAAGTAGTCACTACATCCACGCCTCATACACTTTCCCGCCACCGCCATCGAAATCACTCTCGGAATCGCAGTGACTCGATCACCATAAACCGTCACCATACTCCCGTCAGGCGCTGTTAACCGAATCATCTTCTTGGGACACATAATGTTTGCCTCGTGGTCCGCCAACCAATCCATCCCAAGAACTACATCGAAACCACCTAAGGTCATCATGAATGGTCTAACAGGAAACCTGTGACCTTCTAATTTGATGTCACAACCTTCTATCACCTCAGAAATCCTGGTAGACTTACCTATAGCAGCTTCTACATCGAAGGGCTCATCAATACTTCAATTTATAATGGGCAGCTTAGCACAAAAGGCAATAGAAATGAAACTCCTACTAGCTCCAGAATCAAATTACACTGATGCAAGAGTTTGGTTTACTAGAAACGTACCTGACACCACATCGGGGTCCGTTCTAGCCTCTTCCCGAGTCATCGTGAAAGCTCGGGCGCTCGCCTTCGGCCCTTCCATTCCGGTGTTCTTCCCTGCCCTGGAACTCTCTGCCCTCGGCTTCTTACAATCTTTGCTCATGTGGCCCTCCCTGCCACAGTTAAAACATCTCCCCACTTTACACTCCCGTGCCATATGACCTGGTTTCCCACATTTGAAGCACACATTCAACCCCCACCTACACTCGCCGGTGTGCTCCATCCCACACTTACCACACATCTTTACCCCCGCACCAGATGTGACCACATGTGGTCATCCACCCGTGCCTTCTTATCACTCGTCGAGGCACCACCCCGACCAAATCTTTTCCTATTCTAATTCTGGTCTCCTCCACTCTTCTTGCTATCTTTAGACACCACCACCGTTCGTGCATCATACAACCTTCCCGCCAAATCAACCGTCGACCTAAACGTGCTCGGTCGGGCAGCGATCATGTGCGAACGGACACCCGCCGGCAAGCCCTGAATATACCTCTTGATCTTCCGTGATAGAGGCGCCACTTGATCCAGCACTAGCCGTGCCATCTCATTGAATTTGGTGGTGTATTGTTGGTGTGTCATTGTTCCCGCCTACAGCTGCAGGAATTCCCTTTCCTCCATATTCATTTCCCTGTGAGGACAGAACTCCTCAATTACCAACCTTTTCAGCTCTGCCCACTTCATCCTTATAATTGCCCGACTACCCTCGGCTTGGACAATATTGTCCCACCAATATAGAGCCGAGTCCACAAACGAGTGGGCAGCAAACTTCACCTTCTGGTCTTCTCGACACTCGCTGATATTTAGAAGAACTTCCATTTCCCTCACCCATCGGTGAGCAGTAGCAGCAGTGCCATTACCATCAAAAGTAGGGGGCTTACACCTTTGAAATGCCCTGTAGTTACAGCCTCGTGCCGACTCCGGCGCAGGCTCTTCTTCTTCCTCCGGAGAAAACTGTTTCCGGCTCCGGTTGCTCCCGCCTTCCCAAGGACCTATTCCTCTCTTTCCTTTCTCCTTCCCTTACAGCCTTAATTACTTTAGTCACCACAGACGGTAAGATCGTCTGCATGACCTAATGCACCTCGTCAACAACACCCTCCTTCACTAAGGCCCTTAAGTTAGCACTCTCATCTCCACCCTTCGGATGAGGAGTCTCAGGCTCCTCATGGGTCACCTTCTCAACCCTAAGCCTTCCTCTTGTGGCCCGTGGTCCAGCACCACATCCTCCACATACTCCGCCTCGTGAATCCTTAGAAGATCTACCACCAGCCATCCTCTAACACACACTGAAAGATTCAAACACTAACACGGTCATTCAAGAGAATAGCTCAGTTTATGTCAAGTATAGTAAGTCCCTAATTACAGTGGCCAGTTGTGATTAGCCACTTACTTTACTCTCCATATCCCAAGCATTACCTATCCAGACTACATCAGTATCTAAATCTATATAAAGCACATAAACCACATAACATGCGCACGTAATGCCGGTTAACATTAAGAAAATACCTGATGGGACGTAGCTACTCGGATTGGCATCCCTTCCCTTTCCGTCCCATTTTCAGTTTAGGTTTATTTTGAAAATTTATCCGTTTCACTTAAACTTTAGCTCTGATACCAACTTGTAAGGCCCCGTTCCCTGGACACTTACAGCTGGTCAAATCATCACACATAAAACATATATTTATACATTAACATTTATAAAATGTTGCAGCGGAATAACTTTTCATTCAATTTAAATTCTTTTGCAAGTTAACACAACATTAATTACAAAACATCGTTTGTTCGCATTACAATGCAAAAACATTATACAAAAGAATGACATCCAAAAAGAGTCGAGTAGCCGCCCCGTGTCATCCTCAACAACATTACCTTCCAACTAAAAACACGTAAAAAAGTCAGCGTTGCTGAGTGAGTTCTAGTTTTAAAATAAAACATACTTTTCTTTCAATTAAAACCGTTCTTTACTTTCTTACGCGATCATGCATCATACATACACATAGATAATATCATTATTATCTCTATCATTCATTCGTTAACTGTCTTTCATTCACCGTACATCATTACCATTCACATTCATTACTTTCATTTACATTCGTTACTTTCATTCACATTGGTTCATGCTTTCTTACATTCATTCGTATGTTCATTACTTTCAATGACATGTACAATACCCCAAACATTGTGCACGAAGCGGGTTACTGGGCCTGAGGTCTTTAATAGACCAAAGACCTCGAACATTATGCATGAAGCTGACTCCAGTACCTAGGGCAAGTACATTCACCACTTATCTTTTCTCTTTCATTCCGGATCAATGCCATGTGCTATACCCCGAACATTGTGTACGATGTTGGTTACTGGGCCTGAGGTCTTTCATAGACCTCAAACATTATGCATGAAGCTGACTTCATTACCTAGGGCAAGCAGCAAGGATCTCACACATATGGTCAATCACAAGGTTTGGACCCCAGTGTGCATCCTTCTGGGGTAGCTAACCCGCACACAGTTGAGCTAACACCCTTCGTTGGGTGTGAACCTCCATACATTTACTTGCAAGCCTTTCTTACTTTCCTTCGTTCATTCATTAATGCATGCATTCTTTCATTACGTTCCTCTTTTCATTATCTTCCACTTTACGTTACATAATACTTTTTATTCATTCATAAACATTCAACGTAAATCCACGGGAAAATAATAATACATAAACAGGAACATAAACATAAACATACCAAGACATCACCATACAAGGCACCATCATACATACATAACATACATCATACCCATCGACATGCACAAGCATCAATCATGCATCATCATACATGCCCAACATATCATCCATGACCTCGAAAGCCAACTTACATGAACCCCCGGGAACCTCCCAAGTCAAACCCTACATCTATTAATTCCCCCGAAAATCAGAAAAGTAAACTATGTCCTTTCGGGAACATGAGCCCTATTTGGTCGTATGGGAACCACTCAGTCGCATGGCCTTCTAGGCGCACGAGAACACTTAGGTGAATGGACACTAGGCGCGAATGAACACTTAGGCATGTGGAGTCCTAGTCGCATAGCCTTCAGTCGCATAACTTTCATGCGTATGAACCTCAGTCGCATGACACTCAGTCGCATGGCACTCAGGCGCATGGACTTCAGTCGTATGGATTCCAGTCATGTGACCTTCAGTCTCATGCTTTCCAGGCGTATAACCCTCAGTTGCATGCCATTCGGCCATATGGCCTCCAGTCGCATGTCATTCGGTCTCACGACTTCGAGTCGCATGAGCCCTAGCTGGGTGCAGAATGCAGTCTTCTTCGAACCTGCACTGCAGTTTCAGCCTCCAGCCCTTTTTCTAACCCATTCTAGGCTAAAACCAACCATCCTAAGCCTTAGAAACACATCCCTAACATCATTCAAGCATCACAAGCCTAACACGAGTCCCACCCGTTCGCACACAAACACACAAGCATATACATACGGGTTTAACACCCAACACTTCAAAAAAACGGTTTCATATGTGTTCCAGTCCTAAAATCAGTTGAAAACGTGTAAAAGAGGGGTCCTAGAACTCACCTTAGCAGCCTCTTCGAGTAGAGCTTCCTACAAACCCGCTTAACTTCGACTTTTGCACCTTGATTTCTTCAAAAACCCGAAACTTGCCCTTTTCTCCCTTCCTTTCTCCTTGGCCGATTGAAATGGTGAATGGGAGAGGGGAATGGGCTGCCATTCCCTTTTACCCACTCTTCATAACCTTTTCTTTGTTTTGGCAAGATTGGTCCCTCAACTTGGACTTTATTTCTTTTATTTTTTTATTCTTTCTTTGGCTTTAAATGAAAATAAACGGGTGTTACAAATAAGGTTAAAAGTATTAGCGGCGACAAATGGGGTTAATAGCAGCGACAAATGGGGTTAATAGCAGCGACAAATGGGGTTAATAGCAGCGACATATGTCGCCGCAAATGGTAGAAAATTTTGTAGGGCGATATTTCGCTGCAAAAAATGATTATTAATTATTAAATATTTAATTTTTATAATTTATTTCTCACAAAGTGTTTGCGGCGATTCTTTCGTCGGGAAAAAGTTTTAAAAAAAATTATGTAAATGTTATAATTCTGTCGTCGCAATATGTTTATTCCGACGACTTATCGCCGCAAAATAATTATTTGTATCTGTTGGAAATTTTGTGAAATGTGTTTTGTTGGAAATTTACTGAAACATGTGTTTACCTATTTTGAACACAAAAAATTATTTGGAGTAAATTACAATTTACATCCTTGAAGTTTGGTGATTTTGACCATTTGCATCCCTACAGTTTAAAAATCCTCATATACCCCTTAACGTTTCATTTTTGTTCCCATTTGAATCCAAAACACTAACACCGTTAAATTATTCTTTTAACTCTCTTGTTAAAAGACTAAATTGCCCTTAAAATTAAAACCCTAATCCCCCTCTTCATCTTATCAATCTTCCTCATCAAACTCACTACCCCCATTTGGAGTCAACAACCACCTCCACCTCTACTTCCTCCTCCTCTCGTTGTCACCGCCACCTCTACCTCCACAAACCCTAACCCGTTAGCACGCACAGTCAACCAACCGGCAAACACCGGTTCTGACTCGTTACGACACGTTTTTAGCAACAGTCCTCTGATGTCGGCGCCAATGTCATCACGAGAAGCTCCGACAAATGTGAAGAGTGACGTTCGGTCGTATGTTCGGACGAAGTTTTACCATGTGCGGATATTGGAGATTGAGGTGGGGTGGAATCCTGTAGGGTAGGGTATACCAACACGATTCCGTCAAAGGTGGGTTAGATTCTCCGGCACGATTCTCTGATAAGAATTGTGTAAAAGTCTATCAAATCCCAAGAAGATCAACCAAGATCTCAATCACAATAACGCGGAATGAAATTGCTATTGGAAGAAGACAAAACAATGATCAAAAAACTTCAATTGATAATCAATAATGATTACAATCTTGTGTGAAAATGCACAGAACAAATACAGAGTAAAATTGAACTGAATATTGCGAAAACTTAGCTACAAAAGATTGCGAAAATTACATATTTATACTAAACATAAGTTCACGCGCGAGACAGACTTGTCGCGCGGTTATTGCTTTCGTGCGAGCACTCTTTGTCGCGTGAGATAGCATTTCGATTGACTTTTTTCTTTTTTTTTGCTTTTGTTGTTTTGCCAAGCCTTTTATGGTCTTCTACAATCTCCCCCTAGGCTCGCTGAAACATCCTCAGTCAAAATCAACGTTGGCTTTCTTGTAAGTACCAGAATATGCATACCATTTATTTCTAAGAATCCGATCTGTCATCCAAACATATTGGCAAGATAAGAAGTAAACAGACTCGTCAGCTGAAATAGGGCAATGTAGCAGCTTGATCAAGTCGTCTTTGCCGAATTTTATTAAGTCAGCTAGATCAATGATTCTATATGATCTGTCAGTACATTTGATCACAGCTTGACCTGAATCCTTTTCACAACTCCAAGATATAAATTGCTTCAAAGAATTTGGAGGAACAGGAGCATGAACTGGGACTTTCCTTATGAATTTGGGATGTTGATAGACTCTGATTTTCATTGGAGCTTTGGTATTTTCATCAATTCTAGAAGAGTCATCAATCAACTTTGACTTTGCAGTTCTAAAGTCCTTGAAGTTAGTTCTCATCTCTCTTCTTATCTTTGATCTCATTACCTCAGCTTCACCATAGTTGCTTTCATTGAATAATGGAGCTTTTCCCATTGAATAAAGATCAGCAGCTCGTAAAGTATGAAAGTCTTGAGTGCTCTTCAGATAGTCTCTTTCTTCATTCCTTCTCTTTATAACATACAACTTTTTCTCACTATCAAAAGCCCAGCTTATAACATGTGACATCTCACCATATTTTTTTTAGGCTTTCATACAAACAGAAAATGAGTTTCTGTAGTGTGACAACCCGTATATTTTTTTTTCTTTCTTTTTCAGTTTAACATCATTTCCGCTATCTAACCTTCCATCGATGTTTTATAATTAAATAAACTTTAATTATCATTATTATTAGTACATAAATCTAATTAACCTTAACTTAATTAAAGTTAACTAATATCTCCAAAATGGAAATCACTTAAACTTGAGGGACTAGAATTGGCATATTGCCAAAATCTTTTTCTTAACCACCCCCCCCCCCCTCCTCACCGCCTATCCTCTCCCTTTCCTTAATCGACCCCCCCTTCTTCACCGACTCTCCCTCCTCTCGGCTCCCTCTCTCAATCGACCTTCTCCCCCCTCTCACACGACGAGTTCCTGTGTGGTAGTCACCCTCTTCGGCAACTCTCCCTCTCCCGACCGAAACCGCAGCCCCACGAGACGCCGGCGGCCCTTTCTTCCTCACGTCCAAGTTCTTGCAAATTGAGAGTGCTCCGTGGTTGTGAACGTTCCTGCCGCGCGGAATCGATCTTGGCGAACCCAACTGGTACGATTACTCCCTTAATCGTTCGTTTTCGTTACGGTTGTGATTACGGTTCCGCCCCGGTTGTTAGGTCGCGGTGGTGGGTTCCAATTGGGTTCGGGTGGGTAGCTTTGGTCCTGTGCGGTGTACATCCGAGAACACGCACAGCCGCCGAAGGCTGCTGTGCGTTCGTGCAAAAAGGGAGCAGGGGGGCTACCATTAAACTGCTGAGAATATATGTATGTATGTGTGCTGTGTATGTTTGAATGTAAATAATCTGTATATGTATGTATGTCTGCTGTGTATGTTTGTATGTAAATAATCTGCGTATGTATGTATATGTGTTGCGTATATATATATATATGTGTATGCTGCTGCGATTTATGTCCATATATGTGCTGAATATATACATGTGTTTACGTTTTGCTATTTGTGTGTGTATATGTTTTGTATATATATACATACATATGTATGTATGCTGCGTATATGTTTGTATATGTAGCAGTGTGTGTGTTCCTTACGTTTAGGTTGTGCAATGCATGAATATATATATGTAAGTGTATTATGGATGTGTTTTCTTGAGAGTGTTATGTGAATTCATGCATGATTATGGAGGTGTATGCATACTGAAGCCGAGGGCAGCCCTGGTTAGTCTTGAGTGTGACCATATATGTTGTGGTGTGTGGTAGTTTTGATGTGCGTGCTTGTTTATATATGGCAGAATGCTTGTGGCTGTGCATAGGTATATTTATGCAAATTCTTTGTGTCTGGACATGTTTGTGTGTGGATGTATATGGTTGGGTTTTTAGTATAGATTCATATGCATGGAGTGTCTAGAATTCTTTATGTTAATATATTTATAAATGTGTGTTCAAATATGAAAATATGTATTCATAGATATGCATTGACTTTGGTTTTGAATGACAAGGTGTGTTGAGCACGTATATTTAATACTTAATATGCATTATGTATAAAGTATGAGTTATATATATATATATATTACTGGGTGATTACTTATGCTTATTTGTGAGTGCATAACTAATTAATGATAACCGACACCGTGACCGAGTCGTGGAACCGACACCGTAACCGAACCGTGAACGAGAAACCGTACGACTCATTGTAAATAATTAATATTTAATATTAATTATGTATATATATTAAATAACGTTCAGGTTAACCGGGAACT
>BJCO01648145.1:0-11514 GCA_018326465.1 Flaveria floridana | reverse complement strand
TACATGCATACATACATACATACATACATACATACATACATACATACATACATACATACATACATACATACATACATACATACATACATACATACATACATACATACATACGTACATACGTACATACGTACGTACATACATACATACATACATACATACATACATACATACATACATACATACATACATGCATACATACAGACATGCATACATACAGACATGCATACATACAGACATGCATATATACATACATGCATACATGCATACATGCATGCATACATGCGTGCATACATGCATACACATATACACACATACATACATGCATACATACATGCATACATACATGCATACATACATGCATACATACATGCATGTGAGGATACGTGCAGGCGTGCATGCGTGCAGGCGTGCATACGTGCATGCGTGCAGGCGTGCATGCGTGCAGGCGTGCATGCGTGCAGGCGTGCAGGCGTGCATGCGTGCAGGCGTGCATGCGTGCATGCGTGCATGCGTGCATGCGTGCATGTGTTCATACATACATAAATACATACATACATACATACATACATATATGTATATATATTTTCAATTTAATTTATTCAGATAGGTGTTAATGTCATTATATATATATACATATATATATATGTGTGTGTGTGTGTGTGTGTATTCAATTTAATTTATTCATAAAGGTGTTAATGTCATTTTATATTAGGAATTTATTATTTTCCTTTTTCACTCCCTTTAATATAGTTATTGAATTTGTAAAGATGGACATGATTATAGTGAGTAGAACTAGATATTGTCCATCATGTCATCATCTTTAACATTGATATAAACAAATCAAAATCATACATCTTGTGAAATCACAAAAATTTTGGAATCATATGTATTTCTCTTTGTTTACGATGAAGATGAACTAAAGATGAGATGATAATAACAAGATGATGGCATTCGTGAAGATGAAGATAGTGGGGTTAATGGCTTTGATTTTGATCCTTATGAAAATTATACTAAAATGATTTTAATGTGTTCAAAACTAAAATTAAATCAGTTTACAAGTTTTGAAGGTTGTTTGCAATCATGGATCAAAGGAACAAAGGTTCATAGCGACAAAAAGGAAGAAGAAATGATGATGATGATGATGATGATGTTGTTGTTCATGTAAATGATGATGAATACGTAAAATGGTTTTGGTTTTTGACCCTTCTGAAAGATGACAATAAGAATGATGATGATGTTAGTTATAAAATTGTTTACTCGATAATCATATATAGGTCATATAATTTTGGTTTTGATTCTTCAAAAACTAATAAAGATTATAAAGTGGTATGACTAACATATATGTATATAGATTTACATTTTACGTGAACCTATATTAAACTCTTGTTACATATGTGTAAATCTAGTATAATGCTCATTAAATTGTATTAAAAGTAAGTTGCTTTAAAAAAATTATTTTTATTTTATAATATTTAATTTCATTTACACATATGTAAATGTGGCAACCCTGAAATTTGACAAGTTTAGAAAACATTTAAACGTTATAACAAAAGACTAAACCAAACACGCAAGGCCCAATAAGGCACGTTAAGATATTTAAGTTCATTTGAAGCCCGATTCGGTAATTTTAAGCTTTAACAATAACTAGATAAATTTAACAAGTTATAATATGCACATTTGTAAACCTATAAACGAGTATTTGACTTATAAAGTTTTAACGCTTCTAACGTGTGAATTAACATACAAAATATTATTAAATACTTAAATACATATATTTTAATACTAAAATAATAATAATAACGCTCATACGAGAAAACACTTAAAACAGTTAAACGTGTCGAATACGCGATATTTACATGTTTGAGCTCGTTTAATTATCAAGCACATTTTAAATATGATCAAACAAATAATCTTGAAATATTTGTAACATTTAATATTAAAATCATCATGAAATAAAAATTAAACATTTACGCATGACGATTTAGAACGCGATACACACCAACCTGGTAAGAAGCCCACTTTGAACGTACAAATAAAATCCATTTTATTTCATTTTAGGGTTTCCCCCTCCTTCATCTTAGAAAGAGAGGCAGAGAAAGAGAGAGGCGATTGCAGCGCCCCCCCCCTTCGATCACCGGTGGCCAGCGGCCTCCGGCGAGTGGTAGCGAGTGCCACACCTTACCGGACTCTCCTCGACGCCCCGATCACCATGGTGGCTTTGGTTTCGCCAAAAACACAGCAAGGTGACGTGAATCGAAGGCGGTAGTGATGGTTGTAGGTCGGTTTTGATGGTGATGGTTGTGATGATGATGAAGGTCGCGATGATGATGGTGATGGTGATGGCGGTCACACGGGTGGTGGTTGTTGGTTGTGATTGTGATGGTGATGGTAGCCGTGGTATGGCTGCGGTTATGGTTGGGGTTGGTAGTTGTGGCTGCGAGGATGGTGTAAGGTAAGGTTGATGGTAGTGGTTTCAGTGGCTATTACAGTGGTGGTTGCAAAGAAACTAATAGTGGGGGTGATGTCGGTTGTGTTGGATGCGGTAGACGGAAGAAGGTGGTTATGGTTGTTGTTGGTCATGGTGATGGTGCTGTTTGGTGATAGTCGAAGGTGGTTGTAGGTGGTTATTGAGTGACAGCGGTGGTGATGTAAGTTGGTGGTTATTGTGGTGGTTGTTGGATGTTGAAGTAAGGATGTAAATCGAGGGCGACAATGATGATGTCGGTTGTGGTGGTGGTGCATATTGATTGTGAAGATGGCGGAGATGGATGTGATTATGGTTGTTGGTTTAGGTCATCAACTTTGGTGGTAAGTTAGGCTGCTGTGATGATGGCCACACGTCAGTTAGGTTGATGGTGGAGATCATGGTTGCGATGGTGTTTAAGTGATGGTACAGTGGTGAGGATCAGTGGTGTTGATTGTGGTTGTTGTAGCTGATAATGGTAGTTGTTGTGTTAGAATGATAAGGCAGTGTGTCGGGTGTCGGTCAAGCATGGTCAACTGAGGTCAACGGGTAGTCAACAACAAGAACATGATAAGATCGAGAGGAATACGAGTGGGTTAGCGAACGTGAACCAAGTGAAAGGTATAATCGCACGCATTACTCATTTAAAATTTAATTATAATTTACATGTGTGTTATTTGATCTCAAATTATAAAATACGTAAATTATAAAAAAAAGAACGAGAGTCATTTGATATAATTATCATTATTTGATTTAAAATGGTTACTTCAGACACGAGACTCAAATAGCAATAATAGTTATCAGAAACCAACCTATATAAAAATATGTGTATTATTATAATATAAGAATAATTATAACATGTTACTAATAACACAACTCATATTTTAACATGTATGTAGTTATTAATAATTTGAAAACTATAATATATATATATATATATATATACACACACATATACATATATGTGTATATATTATGGTATAATCCTTTCTCATATGTACAATTTGATATATACTTAAATTAGATACTAATGTTAATATTAATACCATTGTTGATATTTTAACGATTACCATTATTTAAGATAATTATTATCAAATAAAATATTAATATTACACGCAAGACTTTAGGTATAATGAATACCGACAGAGTGAGTGTAATTTTTAAAATACATTTTATTTAGTTATAATTATTAATATCAACCGATTATTGCTACAATCATCGTACTAAGAATCATTACTTGAATAAGAACAATAATTAATCTAATATGCACAAATTTGAACATGACAACTAATACTTGTACAAAAAGCTAAGATACAACAAGGATACTAATCACCAACTTTAAGTTAACTAAAGAGCTCAACCGCACGCATGCAATAAAATCATGCTAATGCTAAACATAAATCTTATATGTACGAATTAGGATTACATTGTTGGAGCTCTTCACTCTATACCGAGCTCAGAATCTACATAAGGATACCAGATGAGTTCTAGTGTTCCCTTTTTACTACTGTTTTAGGATGAAGCATGCTCTGTTTGAACTGAAACTATTACTGTGCTATTTTATGATGCTTATATTTATGGATAATGTTGGTACCTCCTTATACTTGTATCACAATCATTAATTATTTTGTGAACCGCTTGTTTTATATGGGTAGATTTACTTAGGGAATCCCCCACACACAGTGCCTTCCGTAAAATCAGAAGGGTACCATACTGAGATCATGCGGGGTCGTTTGTGTCATGTGACAGGTTTTTATAAGATACTATGGTGAACCATTCGGTAGGTATGGTGCACTGTTTGAGGCTCAGTTCTCCTTATGGGTTAACTGGCATACACAAGTTTAGAAGAGGCTAGCCGGGCCTGAGTGTAGGGTTGATTGTGACCCCACAACAGTGATGCTTATGGTTTTAAAATCAACTAATGGATTCTAAAGAGCCTTTTGTTTTTAAACTTTAAGCACTTGAACTCACCAACTTTATGTTGACACAAAATCTTTTTGAGCATGTCTTTCAGGTATAGCTAGGGAGTTAGATGAGCTATAGAAGAGATCTAAAGTTGAAGCAATAGTAGAGGGTAGATGTAGAAGGCAAAAGTTAACCCTAGATGCCTTAGATATAGAAGACTCAAGTAATGTTTGATCAAAGCCTAATAATGATACCTTTGGATTGTAGATTGAGGTACTTCATGTATTAGAATCAAGCACATATCCTAGTGTAAATTCTATAAGGTGTTATGCAATAAACCATTGGTTTCTGCTGCAATTGGTTGTTATTTACTAATTGTTATGTCCCGCCCCTCTGGGCCCAGGGTGTGACAGATTGATATCAGAGCCAAAGGTTGTAGAGAAGTAGGTCTGCTTCACGAGACCTAAACTACAACTAGAGGAACCCTATTGGACCACCTTAGTAGGATGACTCTTCCGAGGTTTGTAGAGCCAAGGTTGTAGGATGGTGGGTTTGCTATGTAAGACCTAAGCTACAACCACAGAATCTTGTAGGAACAGCCTGGTAGGTTGTGTCCATGATTTAGTGATCCAAAGTTTGCAGCTAATTTAGGTTCCCTTAAGGACACCTACCCTTAATCTGAATACCTCAAGGAATATTTACCATTAAGATTTCCCTTACCCTGTGAGAAACCTTGTTGCCTTAGGGTATTACCCATGATAGGCGCACCCGAGTAAACCAAGATACAAAAGTATAGAACCTTCTGGAGTTGACTATTAGGACCTCCAGACACTGAGTACTAGGAATGTTAGAAATCAGATGTGTGCGTATATAGTAGGACTTAATTTTTTACTAGAGTGATACTTATCTGATTGCACAGTTGACCTGTGTCACTATATGAAACAACTGCTAAAAATTGCAAACTTGTTTATATGCTTTATTTATATGATGATACTTGTTAGGATGCAATGATAGGTTAGTAAACATGATGTATTTTGTTTGATTTGATCCCTACTATAGCTTTGAACCTGAGTGCTCATTACCTGGTTGGTTGAACTGTACTTTGACACATTGGTTGGGTTAGCTAGATTGTTAGCATAATTTGAAACACTAGGTGTGCCTAATTGCAGATGAAGACCCAAATGAGAAGTATAACTCCATAAACCCAATAAGGCACAAAACTTGTAACTTATGATGGGATATAACTAGAATGATTGTGTAAGGTAAATTGACGATTACGGGTGCACATGTAATGGTGAATTTACATGTACACTTAAATTCTGGTGGGTTCTGTTATGTAAATTAATGTCAAAGTATAACACACAAAGAACTAATAGATACAAGTAAAAACACAAATACCCAACATATAATCAATGTCTAAATATTCACAACTTTTGCACAAGGCAAAATCATATGACACGTGAAGAACTACCAAGGATGACATTGTAGTAACTATCCCTTTTCTTCTTTTCTCTTTCTTTTGTTCTGTTCCCCTATTGGATTTATAATGATGCAATTATCTGACTCAGAAGATCATCAAATGTTCCTTCTCAAACTCAAATAGTCTCGTGCTGAGAGTACGGTACTTCACCTAAGATATACGCGTACATTCTTTTTTGTGATGTCTAAGAATTTCTTCCTACCTACAATAGAATTCGTTTCAACTTCGTCGACATCATAAGGGACTCTCAAATATAAACCATACAACTGAGAACGGACTGGAGTAATGGATTGCCGAGAAGCACGTCATGTGATCAATGACATAGAAGACTATGTGTTGTCACTTCTTTCCTCCTCATTAGCTCGCACTTCATAGGACATTCTGGAGTCTAGATATCCTCTATCAATTTCTTAAAGTCTTTAATAAATGACTTCTTTATACCTATTCATTGTCATACAAATACTTAATCCAAAGAAATATTCTTAATATCAGCTCCAATAGTGATTAACAATCACCTTTCTTAGTACCATATGCTTGTGAATTCCTTCATCATCAATGAACCGTTAGACACCTACTAACAAAATTCACTTGCAATATAAGTTAAATTATTTTGACCATACTTTTAACAGACCGTGTTGTTGGTAAACTTCTGAGTGCCAGAATAAGTAGGAGATGAGACCTTCTTCTAGAATTCCGATTCCATAGAGATAAAGGCTTAAGTACTAGAGATATTCGTCGAGAAAAACTAACCTTCAAGCTTTCAAAACAAAAATCCAAATCTACAACTTCTGTAAATTCCTGGTTTTCACTTGCCCTCTGGTCAAGATTTATTCTCTGTAAAAATCCTTGGTCTAACGAGTGGTGTTACTCACGCTAAACCCACTATCATGACCTTTATCGGTGAAACACGTGATTGTCGATGTAGACAACTTTGAAACCTTGTAACTCATCTCTACCCCAAGAGCTCTACTATTTGGGTGATAAATCTGTGATATGATAGCGAAGATCACAAAGTTAGATTACAATCTCGAAGTTATATAATAAGTTATTAGAGCGGTAGTTAGCTTCCTTTCACTAGCAAGTGCCTTAATGAAGTTCTAAACCTGTTCAAGTCAATGTTGCCGATGATAATGAAGAATTCATGTGAGAAGGCTCTCAGTTGAACTTAAAGACTGTATTGCTCCAAAGGAGGTATTAAGAAGAATAGAATATCAACTACAAGAAATCTTATGTGATTAAATCACTTAAGGTCCAACTACAACGAAATGATAAACATGCAGTAGATAGTAGACAAAGAAGACCTGCACAACAAGCTCCGGTCGTAAGCGTTAACTACTTCCCCTCTTAATTTTTTTAAACTTTTTCTACAGTAATTTCCCAATGCCATACCCTAGAAAACTCCGTACCTTAGAAATTCGAGCTAAAAGTCTCACTTCCATATCTCATTGGAATAATCTATATGCTTATAAGGAATTAGGATCTAAATGGAGTTACTTGCTTCACGAATAGACCCTCTACAGGGCATGGTTACCTCGGAGAATATGGAGTGAGAAAGAGGTCATCTAGAAGGTTGACCTTAATTAGGAAGCGCTATAAAGGAATTAGTGGGAACGTTTGCAACAATTATGTAGTTTAAGACAACAATTGAGGTTGCTCTTAAGGAATTTGAATCGGAGAGAAGTAGTGATGTATGGAGGTACTGAATTTGAAGCTTTTGTTAAGGAGCTCGTGGAAGGAAGGCAGATCCGAAAGCTGTTAGTTAAACGGTTCATAAGACATAGGGTGTGACCTTGGGGAACCCTATTACTCTTTGCGGGAAGAAGAATGGAATGCTCCTATTGTGGATAGACTATCGAGAGTTAAATAAAGTCACCGAGAATATGCGATACCCTCTTCCCAGAACT
Organism: Flaveria floridana; assembly: GCA_018326465.1. Classification (NCBI taxonomy): domain Eukaryota; kingdom Viridiplantae; phylum Streptophyta; class Magnoliopsida; order Asterales; family Asteraceae; genus Flaveria; species Flaveria floridana. The sequence goes on along the minus strand of BJCO01648145.1, from coordinate 3,761 downwards.
GTTAACCAGCTTAATCAGTTGCAAGATGCTAATTACATATTTAATGTTATCAGCTGAGAATATAAGGAAAATGACGTTACCAAGGTTGCATTTAAAATAAAATTTGGCCAATATGAAAATCATATTCAAGCCTGTTTGGGCTGACTAATGCATCCACCGTATTCATGAGCCTTAAGAATAGGATTTGTAAGCCATTCTTAGACATGTTTGTTATCTTGTCATTGCTAATAAGCACAAAATTCGAGACAATTCGCTAAAATTTGGGGCTATCAAAGTCTAGGATGTAGTAAAAACCCCATTGAGATACGTCAATGTTTAGGGTTAAACGAAAATTATAGAAGGACTAATAAAAGCTTCACTCGTGTAGCTATACGACTATCATCATTGTCCCAGAAAAATGCCAAATTCATATGGGCATGGATCAGAAGGTTTCGGGATGTGTTTTGATGCAACGGGACAAGACAATCGTCTAGCCGCATGACAATTCAAGAAACATGTGAAGAGTTACGTTATGCATGAACTAGAACTGGGGGGCGTGGTTTCTACAAAATAAAATATATATTTGGATACATTATTTGTACTACCCTACCAACTACGTATTAGAATACTAGCTCAAGCACAAGAGGGTAATTAACAATTAGTAATGTCAACTGCATTGACAAATGCTGATAGAAGGCCTTCATCCGCATTTGTCCTAAGACATCCGCGTTTCTAAGTGCGGAAGAACAAGTTAGGCTTTTCTTCTATTTCATTCACCTGCATCACATCTTGAACTTGTGAATTCTCCCAATGTCAGTTCATAAGAGCTTATAACATATCCTAGAACGGAAAACTCCCGACATGCGTCAAGTAAGATGGGTGGACCTACTCGAAGACTGAGATTGTGATATACAGTATCGTTCCAGGGGAAGGAAGGTTGGAAAGATAGGGACCTTTGTGTGTGACCTATCTTCTTTATTTTTATTAATCGTGAAAACTTCCTAGTTTTAGCTTGGTGTGTGTGTATGTATATGTATGTGTATATATATATATACATACATACATACATATACATATATGTGTATATATTGTGGTATAACGCTCTCTCATATGTACAATTTGATATGTACTTAAATTAGATAATAATGTTGATATTAATACCATTGTTGATATTTTAACGATTACCATTATTTAAGATAATTATTAGCAAATTAATATTAATATTACACGTAAGACTTTAGATATAATGAATATTGAAAGTGTAACACCCAGATATTTTAAGAAGTTGTAGAAAGAAGAATAAAAGTGGAAATGCAATTTAAATCAAGTTGTGGGGTTAAATGTATCAAAAGTACAAAATAATATATTATATTTTGTATAAAAGGAGTATGGCTGCCCATACGCCTTGCACATCACCTTTTTCATTCGGTTTTAGAGAAAGAAAGAGCAGAGAATTCGGTTTCTAGATAGAAGAAGAAGAAGAAGAGTTCGAATTCAAGGTGCTTGAGCTCATAACCAACGGGTTGGAAGAAGTCTACCCGAAAGTTTGACAAAGGTGAGTTCTATAACCCCCTTTTTTATATGTTTTAACTGATTTTTGGGGCTGGAAATACATGTAAGAACGTTTTTATAAAAATGGGTTTTTCACCCGTATGTGTATGTATGAATGTATATGTGAGTGGGTGCAAGTTTGGGTTTAAATTTGTAGTTATGTTCTTGATATGATGCTTAGAATGTTAGTGGTAAGTGTAGATCATGATATATGTTAGAGAGCGACTGATTTATGTTGAATAGGTGTAAGTTGGTTGCCCATGCGCATAAACAGTAGCCCATGCGCCCAACGGTCAAATTTCCTAAGTGTTCCCAACCGCCCAGAAACCCAAACGCCCAAATAGTGCCTAACCGCCTAAGTGCCCATGCGCCTAAGTCGTGCCCACGCGCCTAAGTCAGGCCCATGCGCCTGCATAGTGCTCATGCGCCTAGAGTTTGCCCAGAATGGTTAAGTGTTGGGCCATGCACCCCAATAGTGCCCATGCACCCAGAACCTTCCCATGTGCCTAAGTGTTCCCATGCGTCTAGGAGGCCAAGCGCCTGCATAGTGCCCATGTGCCTGCATAGTGCTTATGCGCCTAAAACTTAGAAATATTTTTAAGAGGTTTTAATAGAAGATTGATTTTTATATAACAAATTGTGCTATACAAATGTGTTAAAATAAAAAATTTTCGCTCTGACCTGGCAGCGTGGCCCCAGCCAGGGGCGTTGCCCCTTGGACCCTACTAAAGGCTGCTACCCCCTAGGACCCCGCTGTCAGGGGCTGCCGCCCCTGTACCCCCGCTGTCCCCCGGAGGGTCGGTTATGTTATATGATGACTTGTTATGTATGTGTATGTGTATATGAAGGGATGATGCATGCTGTTTATGATGATGTGTGATGATGCATGTGATGACTTGTGATGCTATGTATGTTTATGTTGTGTTTCCTTATGTTCCTATTATGTATTATTCCATGACTTACATGTTATGAGTATGAAATGAATGAAAAGTATTATGTAAGTGGAAGTTAATGATAATGATAAGTGGAACGTAAAGAAAGAATGAATGCATGCATTAATGAACGAACAGTTGTAAGAAAAGTCTTGCAAGCAATGTATGGAGGTTCACACCCAATGAAGGGTGTTAGCTCATCTGTGTGTGGGTTAGCTACCATGAAAAGATACACACTGGGGTCTAATACTTGTGATTGACCATACGTATGGGATCTTACCGCTTACCCCGGTACTATGGTCAGGCCATCGGGCACAATGTATGGGAGTCTAATTATAGACTTCAGCCCAGTACCCGCTTTATGCATGACGGTGGGGTATAGCACATGGCATTGGTCCGAATGAAGTTACCCCAGTACTGGGGTCAGGCCACCGAGCACAATGTATAGGAGTCTAATTATAGACTTCGGCCCAGTACCCGCTTTATGCATGACATTGGCGTATAGCCCGTGGCATTGGCCCGGAATGTGAGGAAGATAAAGGTGAATGTACGTAAATATGGTAAGGAAGATATCGAATTATAACGATGACGTACGATGATGAAGATAATAATAAGATTATCTATTTGATGTGTGAGCACATATGAAAGTAAAGAACAGTTTGAATAATAAATGAAGTATTTTATATATAAAACTAGAACTCACTCAGCGACGCTAACTTTTATGTATTTTCCAGTTGGCAGGTGATTGTTGCTGAGGATGGCACGGGACAGCTACTTGGCATTTTTGGGATGGCATGTAATGCAAATTATGATATTATATAACAGTTAACTACATTGTATTATTTTTGCAAAAGCATTCATTAATATATGAAATAGTTTAAAGTAATTTCCGCTGTGATGTTTTAATTAAATGTATGTTTATGTTTTTTGTGCAATGATAGTCCAACTGTGAGGTGCCCGGGAACGGGGCCTTACAAGTTGGTATCAGAGCCAAAGTTGAAGTGAAATGGGTAAATATTTTCAAAAGAAGCCTAAACCTAAACTGAGAATGGGACAAAGGGAAGGGATGCCAGTCCAAGTAGCTATGTGCCATCAGGTATTTTCATAAATGTTAACCGGTATTATGTGCTCTTGATATTGGTTCTGTTTGCCCTTAGTAGATTTAGATACTGATATAGTCAGGATAGGAAATGCTTGGGGTATGAAGAGTAAAGTAAGTGGCTAATCACAACTGGCCATTGTAATTAGGGACTTACTATACTTGACATAAACTAAGCTATTACCTTGAATGACCATGTT
>BJCO01648074.1:0-10283 GCA_018326465.1 Flaveria floridana | reverse complement strand
ATGATGATGATGATGATGATGACGATGACGATGATGATGATTATGACGATGACGATGACGATGACGACGACGACGACGACGACGATGATGATGATGATGATGATGATGATGATGACGATGATGATGGCGATGAGGATGATGATGATGACGATGACATGACGATGACGATGACGATGACGATGATGATGATGATGATGATGATGATGATGATGCGAGGGAGATATCATTACTGATCATGCGAGTTCAAATATCGAAGAAGCTATGGATGTCATTGATCATTTGGTTGAAGATGAGTTAACTGCTGCAAACCTAGATTCTCCAGTCACTGAAGAGTCTGATGCTGTGTTAGTGGCTGATTCGTCTGGTTCTTCACAGGTATATTCTAAAGACGAATTATTTGATAAGCATGCTTGTTCTAAATGTGAAAATTTTATAGAAAGCATTGATTTAAAATTTCCTAGGTTATTAGAATACAGTGATAATCTAGTAAATGATTTACAACTCTGCACTGAAGCAAATCGTGTGTTAAAATAAAATGAATGTAGCTTCAAAGAAAAGATAGAATGTTAGGGAAACAACTAAGGGAAACCAAGGTTGTTGCTTTAAATCAATCAAATGATATTAAGTTCTATTTAAACTCTTTACAAGAAACCAAAAAGGAGAAAGCAGTTTTGCAAGTAGCAGTTGAATCTTTAAAACAAAAACTGCACAGTTTGGCTAGTTCTTTATAAATAGTTCAAAACTTAGTGAAAGAACGAAATGGCGGGGAAGGTCTGGGTTATAAGGTAGTACCTTAACCACATCCTATCCTTTTGAACACTAAATGTAGACCAATCAATAATAACCCGGTAAAGGATCATATGGTGTCTACTCCTCTGGTCAGTGATCCAGATTCTACGGGTAAAACTGTGAAGTCTGTCACTGAACAGAAGAATACTAATTTGCGATCAAAAGATAAGATGCCTGTTGAAGACTTGACTGATAAAATTGAGAAAGTTAACTTAGGTTCGGGTTCAAAAACGTCTATTTCAGATTCTAAACAATCTAAGACAACAAACCCTAAACTAGCAAGTCATAAAAATTTAAATAAAATGAAAGCAAAAGATGTTCCAATGTCAAAACAATTAATTTTGTTAAAGAAGGAGAAACATCTAAAAGGGAAAAGAAACTACCCATCCCTTGACCAAACTCAACCCCTCATCAATGCTTTCTTCATACTATCAAAGGGAGATCCTACTACAGTTGTGGAAAACGAGGACACATCTCTCCAAATTGTGCTTCCTATCGGACACCTAAAAAGAAAATTGAACTTTTTGATGATGAAAAACCAAGATTTTCTAAAATCAGATCTAATACTCCTTCAAAACAACAAAGTCAATACAGACAAGCTAAAAGCAAAGTTGTGTCACATAAGGCTAAATCTAGGATTATTAGTGAACCTAATGTTCAAACCATAAGCCAGTCCTCTGTTTACCATAGACAGGCCTTACACAGAACTAGTTTATGGAAAGAAAAATCAAGTGTGGTGTCTGATAGTGAAGATAAGAAAAAGAAAGATGTGCCCTCATCCTCTGAAGGTCAGTGGGTTGAGTTCATAATATGTGATACCTTTGGGACACCCAAGCCAGTTAAGGCTTGGATCCCAAACCTGAACTAATAATTTCCACTGTATGTGTAGGGTGTCCGCTACTGTGCTATCACTAATACCTGGATTATTGATAGTGGGGCATCCAGGCACATGACCGGGAATTCATCCCTCCTTTTCAACGTCAAGCAAATTAAAGGGGGACACGTTTCATTCGCTGGGAACAAAGGAGGTTACATCACCACGCAAGGTGAAGTGGGAAACGAGAAACTGAAGTTTGACAAGGTCAATTATGTTTCTGCAACTAGAGAACAACTTGCTTTCTGTCTCCTAAATCTGTGATAAGGTATTCAAGGTTGTGTTTGACAACAAGAGATGCTACATACTGAAGAACGAGTATGTCATCCCGGAGGAGCAAGTTCTAATGTCGGCCTCAAGATACAATGACCTGTATCTCTTGGACTTATCAAAAGCCTCCACAACTGAGTCCACTTCTTAGTGCTTCTTTTTAAAAGCAACAGAAAGAGATTCAGTCTCCTGGTACAGGAGAATGGGACACATCAATCCAAGGAAGATGAATCATCTAGTTCAGAACGATCTGTTAGATGGAGTTTCTGTCAAGAATTTCCAGCTCCCAGATTTCTGTGTCGCTTGCAAGAAAGGGAAATAGACCAAGAAGTCTCACAAAACAAAGAAAGTTAATTCTATTGACATTCCTCTCGAGCTTCTACATATGGATCTGTTTGGCCCAGTCAGCACAAAAAGCATAGCGGGGCATTGGTACTGCTTTGTGGTGACGGATGATTACTCAAGATTCTCTGGGGTAATGTTTCTGAAAGCTAAATCAGAGACCATTGAATCATTCAAACATCTCGTTACCACATTGGAGTCTCTCTACAAGCTGAAAGTAAGAAGGATTCGATCAGACAACGGGACAGAGTTCAAGAATCAATGGATGGAGGCCTTCTGTCGAGAGAAACGGATTGTTCATCAGGACTATACTAGAACTCCAAACTGCCTATACTCCACAAATCAATGGTGTTGCTAAAAGGAAGAATCGGAGATTGATAGAGACAGCAAGGACATTGCTAGAACTGCAAACTTCCAGTTCAGTTCTGGAACGAGGCAGTAGCTAAGGCATGTTATACTCTAAATCGGGTCTCAGTAGTCAAACATCATGGAAAAACTTGTTATGAGTTGCTTCAACAACGGAAACCCAATTTAGAGTATCTGGAACCATTTAGTGCTCCCTACATGCTGCTAAAGAAGAATCGGACTGGGAAGTTCTACGAGAAAGCAGAAGAAGGTATTTTCCTTGGATACAGTATACTAGACAAACGGGTTTACAATAACTCAAATGGTCAGGTAGAAGTGTGGTGCAATGTTGATGTTCAAAGATACACCACCCCCCTACTGGAAAAGGCCTTCCTTTTTCTTCGACTACGATGGATTTTTCAAATCCTTCCATCTACCTCGTTCCTATTCTGATGATGACTTAGCTGCATGAATGATGTATGATGTTCTGAATGCACCAACACTAGACTCGACATCATCAGTTCCATTAGATGATACTTCTAGCCCTTCACGGGGAGAGCTTGAGGTAAGTGATTCTTCCTCTGATGATGAAGCAGTTGGAACCACAAATGTGGAACAGGAAGAACAGGTTCTTACTACCGAAAGCATTCCAGCCTCTGATCATGATGTAGCTGAAACTTCTGAACCGCATACTCCAACAGTTCAGAATCTGGATACTGAAGTCACAGTACCCACCACCCCGAGAACTCGAGTTAATGTACATCATCCCCTGGACAACATCATAGGGGCTATTATATCAGGAGTTCAAACAAGAAATCAGCTATACTTAGCTGATTATGCTGCAGTCATGGAAAAGGGATACTTACACGATGTGCTTATCGATGCTTTGTTTCTCAAGTTGAGCCAAAGCATGTCAGCGAGGCTTTAAAATATGAGACATGGGTAAGTGCTATGCAAGAAGAAATCCTTCAGTTCAAGAAGTTAGGAGTCTGGACACTTGTGGACAGACCAAAAGGTGCAAAGGTGATTGTCACAAAATGGGTTCTTCGATGTAAGAAAGATGACCAAGGGGTCATAATCAGGAACAAGGCTCGGCTTGTTGTTCAAGGGTTTAGGCAAGTCGAAGGCATTGACTACAATGAAGTGTTTGCACCAGTGGGAAGGATGGAAGCTATTCGTATCATCTTAGTCTATGCATCCTACATGCAGATTAAAGTCTAGCAACTGGATGTGAAAAGTGCATTCCTTCATGGTGAAATCTAGGAAACAGTGTTCGTCAGTCAGCCCAAAGGATTTGAGGATCCTTATCATCAGGATAGAGTTTATAAGCTGGACAAGGCTTTGTACGGGCTTCACCAAGCCCCTCGAGCCTGGTACGAGAAACTCTCTACTCATCTGCTGAAACATGGTTTTCGCAGAGGGGTCATTGACTGCACGTTGTTTATCAAGGAAAAGGATGGTGATTTACTACGGGTGCAGATATACGTGGATGACATAATCTTCGGTTCAAAGAACAAAGCATTGTGTAAAGAATTTGAGTCTGTGATGAAAGCTGAGTTTGAAATGAGCGTCATGGGAGAGATGAAGTTCTTTCTCGGTGTACAAGTAGATCAGACACCAAATGGTATCTTCCTGTATCAGACCAAATATGTTAGAGATATTCTTAGTTGGTTTGACACGGAGAATGCAACGGTTGCTGGGACTCTACTTGCCATGAACTACGATGCGGCACCTAACGAAAATGGTGATCTGGTCGATGCCACCATGTATCGTGGAATGATCAGATCTCTCATGTACCTCATAGCTTCTCGTGCTGATATTATATAAGCCACGTGTCTCTGTTCCAGATATCAGGCAAAACCTAAAGTAAATCATCTACATGGGGTAAAGAGGATTTTTCGTTATCTGAAGGGTACTCCAACACTTGGGTTGTGCTATCCTCATGATGATGACTTTGAGCTTACAGCGTATAGTGACTCGGATTATGGTGGTTGCAAGATGAATTACAAGTCAACATCAGTGGGATATCAGTTCTTTGGAAGACGCATAGTCACCTGGTAGTGTAAGAAGCAGACATCGGTTGCTCTATCGACATGTGAAGCTGAATACGTTGCCGCTACAAGTTGCTGTTCTCAAATCATCTGGATTCAATAGCAAATGCGAGACTACGGTTTTGCAATTTTCTAACACCCCTATTTATGTTGATAATTCTGCTGCAATTGTTATCACTAAAAATCTGGTCCAACACCCAAAGACAAAACACATCGGTATTAAATATCACTTTATACGTGACTGTTTTGAAAAGCAATTACAGATTTTTAACGCGCTGACCTCTACACAAAAGCAATTGATAAACCTCAGTTTTTATATCTCTTAGAGGTCAATGACGTCAAAAAGAAAAGTGATGTGCTTCTAGAAGAATCTAGTTTTTAGTCCGTCTTTTGGGTTTATTTTTTTAATTTTTCATTATTTTATTTTCCTGTCTTTAAAATCCAAAAATACAAAAAGATTTTCGGTTTTAGAATTTTAGGGGGAGAATAGGTTTTGTTTCAGTAGTTAGTATTTAAATTACTCAAAAAAACAAGGGCGGTCAGAAAAGCTGAAAAGCAAGGACATCGAATCTGTGATATTGATTCAAAACTATGGAATATGATAGTACACAGAGAACTAATTGTTTGGGACATCAAAAGGACTTAAATGTTCAAAATGTTACATTAAAACTACAAGTCTAAGGAGGATATGCCAAATAAAGGGAAAATTATAGTAAACTAGGCTGTTACTGAGTTTACATCGAGAAAGTAGACCAAGAGGTTGCTAGTCCATTATATGATGTGTCAATAGATTCAACACAATAGACGAGTAGACTTAATTGGTGAAACAACTTAAAACTAACTAGTTCAACTAGCTGTGGGTTTCCACCTTATCCCTTGTTAACACAATCAACGCATTTCCAATAAGGGGTGACGAGCAAAATAAATACCACAAATGTGTGCGGAAGAGCTTATAAATGAGCAAAGCACATGAAAAAAATTTGTTAAACGCAGTCAAGCTAATGAATAACGTTGTTGGTGCGTAATGTGTAAAAGAAAAGTGCTCAAACAAGAAGATAGGTTGTGTGCCTCTCTACTGTGCGATGACACTGACCTAAAGATAAGCATAACCTAAATATTCTAGAATTCATTGTTGTTTGCGCCTCTCTCCTGTGCGATGGCACTGACCTGAAGCTTGGAATCTCTTTGAAAGCTCTTAGAATAGTTTCTTCTTGTCTAAACCCATAGACCGCTCAAAAATCTCCTAAGGAATGTTTATTACCATATAAGCGTGGGATCCAGAAATGCTTGTTGAAATAACAAACCTAACTAATCACCAATGTGAGTCAAAAATCTGTGTATGGATTTAAGTTGACAAATATACTGACAATCATCGTGGCAGGAATACTCGACAATCAAAATCATTATGTGCTTCTTACAGTTGTAGTATGATTTCCTATAAGAGCTTTGGACTCTCAGACAAATAAGAATAAGTTAAACAAATATAATGCTAAAGGGTCCCAAATGATTATGTTTATGCCTGTATGATTCCATGAGAGTCCTTCCAGATAAGATGTAAATGCTTGATGCTATTCTGTTCAGGGGGAGAAATCATTTAAGGAAAATTACAATGTTTTCAACCCACCTTAAACAAAACCACAAAAATGTGTTCTGTTTTATTTCAATTAAAGTTGTTTTCTGTTTTATCTTTCAATTAGGTGTCAATGTCGGACTATGTAACTAGATGAACTCTGTGAATCCTAAATTAAAAAAGGGTCACGTCTGAGGTGACTAAACTGGTGTGAGTTTAAAAGGATCATGTCTGAGATGATCAAGTTTTGAAAATTAAAAGGGTCACGTCTGAGGTGGCCAAACTATGTCAATTAAAAGGATCACGTCTGAGTTGATCAACTAGTTCTAATTTAAAAGGATCACGTCTGAGGTGATCAAAGGATTTCTGTTAAAAGATCATGTCTGAGATGATCATCGGCCATAATGCTTATTTATCAAATGTTAAATTTGAGTGTGTGGAAATGGATGAAGTCAAACTCATAAGTATGAGCCAATCGCACGATTGAACCTTAAGTATGGACCAATCGCATGATTGGACCATAAGTATGGACCAGTCGCACGATTGGACCATAAGTATGACCAAATCACACGAATGGACCCTGAATATGAGCTAATCACACTAATGGACCATGAGTATAGGGCAAACCATGCGATTGGATCACAAGAATGAACCAATCGTACAACTGAATGAAGGAGTCTGAGTCAGTCGCACGACTGAACCCTAGTCGCACGATTGAGTCGTGCGCATGGGTCCTGTAGCACGATTGAGGCATGCGCATGGGTCCAGTCGCACGACTGAAATCCAAAACAGTATAAAAGGATACTCAGTCGGTCGTAAACCCTACGCACTTCAAAAAATCTCAAAAACCGCCCATTACCCAGACACTCTACCTAAATTTCCAATATTTGTGATTACTCTCTGATTCGATTTCTGACCATATAGTGTTCATCTTCAGGTACTTTGCGGACGAAATCGAGACAAATAAACAGTTTAATCGAACTTAATCGATCGAAATGATAAAACAAATAACCCGGACTAAAAACCTAAAGTAGGCCACTTAAATGGACACCAAAGTTGATTTTAATGACATTAAGTGCTATTTCGAGTCCCTGCGAACCTAATGAATCTAAACACGAAGTCTAATTTAACATTTCTATGAAGATTCAAATTTATTGGTTCGAAAATTGCAAGATACGAATGGACAGGATGATGAACTTTAGTCGCACGATTGAGCCAGACGTATGATTCAGTCGCACGATTGAGCCAGACTTATGACTCAATCGCACAATTGAATCAATCGGTGACTCAGTCGCGCGACTGACTCAACCGCATTGGTATAGCATAAGACTAAGTTCAATCGCAGGCTCAATCGTATGACTGAACTCAGTCGTATGGTTTAATCGCACGATTGAACCAGTTGGTCAAAATCAGTTTAATTCAATTGTTATCTCTTATGAACGGATCTAACATATATTTTTCTTGTGTTACAGCAACATCGCTGAGAGATGAACGATGAGCACCAAGCACAACATCTGTGCTCACCTTGATGCTACTTCTCGGAATGCCTCTGAGTTCAGCAGGATTATCACTTTCCTTCATAGATCGAGGATCTACAAGGCTATCTCCACTCCCTGTACACCATACAGATCGATCCAGCAGGCATTCTGGGAGAATGCCACTATCGACCACTTTGCTGAGCCATACTGCATCCGGAGCTCGATCTACGGATAGGATATTTGGATCGAGGAAGACGACTTAAGACGTGTCTTGGATTTGGGTGAGGACGGAGCCCACGCAACCAAGTTACATCCCCTTACGGTACGGGGATGCATTTTAAGGATCAAGTACGCTGGCGACATCAATGTCGGCGTGCTGAACAAGAGTAATATGTGCCCCCAATTTAAGTATTTGGCACATGTGATCCTTAAATGCATAGCCTCCGAGTGTGGAGGGTTCGACGAGATGTCGGACCAAATCCAGAACACATATGTTGCGTTGGTACTGAACCACCCATTCAGTTTCTCCCGCATGTTCTTCTCCTACTTGACAGAGAACATCGAGGCCAAAGGCAAGGAAGGCTTCTGCATGTATCCAAGATTCTTACAGATGATTATAGACGAGAAGCTTCCTATGTTGCCTAAGGAGGAGGACGATGTAGTGACTCTAGAGGTGATGGATGATACCACCTTGGGCAGAATAAAGGTATATCGGGGGAAGCAAGTGAAGCCCACGGTGAGGAGACTATTCGGCCATCTGGCCAATGAGGGATACGTGGCGCCAGCTCGTAAGAAATGGCGTCAATACGATAGTTATTCCAACGTCAAGCCGATTATGTCTCCTGCTGATGAGGATGATGACGATGATGACCATGATGATGGTCAAGGTGGTGGAGATGCATGACCCAGTCAATCATGAGGCACTGACACGTCTACCATATCTCCACCACCTCTACACAGTAGTACATCTGCTCCTGGTGGATCGGAGCAGCCTGCCATCCACCGGGATTTCTTGGTTGACGAAGAGGAGGATGAGTCAGATGAGGAGCGTCTTGTTGGTACACATGTCCCCAGTTCTAGTCTAGTGAGTTTAAATGTAATAGACTTTCTTCTTGTAACACATATGTAATGTTTGATCAATATAATGAGAAACTCTTCTATAAATGTTTGTTGGTTGATTAATGTTATATCTATCAATATTATTTATTGTTACACGCATATATGACCATATTATATAGGTTTACCGTTGTTAGACATAGTTCTGAATCATTAAAGGTTCAAGAATTTGTTTAACTAAGGATCCTGATTCAGTCGCACGACTAGACCATGCGAGTGGGCCAATCGCACGACTGGACCAGGTGATTGAGTCAATCGCATGATTGGGTCATAAGACTGACTCATTCGTACAAATGAAAGATGAAACCTATAAATACCACTTAATTCGTGGAAAGACAAAAAACACTTCGATAATTCTCAACCCTAGCCGTTCCAGATCACGCAGAGCGTCCCTTCCAACTTCATAGAGCATTCCTGATCATTGTTAATCAATTCTTAATGTTTTCTAATCGTTAGTTTTGATCCGGTTCACGTTCTCCCTGATTGGATCACCAATCAAATAGAATTCCACGCTATTTGATTCGGTTTCACGTTGAATTAGTTAGTACTCCATTGTACACGGTCCTAACAAGTGGTATCAGAGCTTTGGCTCTTGATTCTTCGTGGATTCAATCGTTTTTGTGAAAAAGTCAACGTTTTTAAGCGAAAAGATCCGCTTTTTCTGCTCAAAATCCAGTTTTTACGTGTGCATGCCTTGAAAACTAAGTCTTTTTCGAGTTGCAGCTGTCTAGGGTATTCAAAACAGCGTTTTTAGGTCGAATTGTGTGAAAAAGCTTGAAAATTTTCAAAGTCAGCAGTCTTAGTCGCACGATTGACTCAATCGCACGACTGAACTACAATCGTTCTTTTCAATCGCACGATTGGACCAATCGCTCGTTCAATCGCACGATTGCTCCAGTCGTTTCTGTTCACTCGCATAGCTGCCTTAATCGCCTGCACAGTCGTACGACTATGCTCAATCGCACGATTGTGTTTCAGTCGTCCCCCAGTCATCCTTCCCAGTCGAATCAACAGTTTGTGTTTTTTAAGTTTAAGACTAATTCATCATGGACTCAGAGAACTTTGCATTCTCAGCAGGAAAAGACTCCAGGATACAGAACCTACTGCTACTGGAAAATTCGATTGGAAACCATAATAAGCCACCTAAGCTTCTATCAATTGATGAGTTTCCTCAATGGAAACAAGGGTTTGAGATTCATCTCAATGGAGTGGACACGAATCTCTGGAATGCCATTGAGACTGGTTACAATATGCCAATTGGCGCTGATGGTATACCGTTAACGTTTAGTGGATTGACTGATGCTCAAAAGATTGCTTACAATGCAGAAAAGAAAGCCTATGCTATGTTAACTCAGTCTATTCCTAAAGAAATCTTCCATCAGTATTCAGAGCACAAGCAAAGTAAAAAATTCTGGAAAGCTCTTGAGAAAAGGTATGAAGGGAGCTCA
>BJCO01647888.1:0-10570 GCA_018326465.1 Flaveria floridana | reverse complement strand
TTTGTAGAGAAATCTATATGCTCATCATAGGAACCTTCTGATGCAGCATACTCTGACTCCTGACCGACCAGTGCAGTGTTTCCTAGTACAAAGTCATCATATGAAGACAGTTTCCTTTTCTGTTCTATCTCTCGTTCGAATGTCAACAGTTTCCCATGAAGTTGGGTAAGAGATAGAGTATCCAGATTTGCACTGGAGCGTAGGACAATAGTATATGTGTCCCATCTCTCAGGCAGGGATCTGAGGAATCTGTTGTTCATCTGGTTGTTTGTATATTCTTGTTTAACCATTTTCAACTCAGATATCAAACAAGAAAATCGCTCAAACTGCTGGGTCAGAGACTCACCCTTTCTATGAGAGAATATCTCATATTGCTGGTCAACGATTCCTCTAGTGTTTGCCAAAACCTCATCAGTTCCTCCAAATTGTTCCTTCAGAGCAACCCAGAGATCATGTGCAGTTTCATGATGCATAAGCCCTTAATAGATTTCATTTGGCAGTGCCATGGCCAGAATTCCATGGGCTTTAGCATCAATTTCAAACAACTTTAGATCTTCATCCGAATACTAATTAGGTTTCTTCGGAACCATCACATTTGTTTCCGGAAGACTCACCATAGGCTTGTATGGTCCATGCACCACAGATTTCCAACATCCTGTGTTGTTGATAGACAGGTGATGGAGCATACGTCGTTGCCATATGTTATTCTCACTCCTAACAAGCATCGGAGGCTTTGTTGAGGATCCAGTATTGTGAGGATCATTTGTTGGTGTAGCCATTTTCACAAATTCAAACAAATTCAATATAATATTAACAAATCAAACTCAAAAACTCAACAACTCTGTTTTAAACATGTAGAACCTCAAATTAATTCACCAAAAGCAACAGAAACTCAAACTCTATAACCAATTCTTGTAAATTTGCTAATTCGATCAAACTTAGATAGCAAAAGAGCAGTTTCAATGATCAATTGTTAAATCGATCAATGATTAATCAGCTCTGATACCATTTGAAAGGATCTCAGATCTAGTTTGATCAATTAGGTTATGATTTGTAGCGGAATAGTGTTAGAATTAGACAAAATTTAAGAAAGAACAGGACGGATATTCACTCAAACAGTAAGGTTATAGAGAGAGAAAGTTTTCTGCAAAAGAGAATGTTTTCATTCATACACATGCTTAGGCATTGAAACAATTAGGTCATCTTTCCTTTTATAGGAAAAGATGACGTCAGCAGATGTCACTTGATAGTGACATCTAACCGTTTTACATAAACAATTGAAAATAACTAAACTACTGTAGATGTCCACAACAGCTGACATCTTCTTACAATAAAAGCTTAAGTGTAAAGTAATACTACAACTACTGAAACTACAACGTCTGAAGAGTAAGATCTTCAGACGTTTTACATTCACTAAACTACTGAATACAAACTACTGAAAATAAAAAGACAACTACTGAAAGTAAACCATCACAACTACTGAAGAGTACTACTTCAGCTGTTGTGACAACCTCTGAATACTTAGTATTCAGACTTTGTCTTCAAACTCTATCTTCAGACTTTGTCTTCAGCTCTTGTCTTCAGACTTTGTCTTCAGCTCTTGTCTTCAGACTTTGTCTTCAGCTCTTGTCTTTAGACTTTGTCTTTGGACTTTGTCTTCAGCTGATGTAGTCTTCTTTAGTTGTTATGATGTCTGTGGGACTTAAAGGTTTTTCTGATCTGGCTCATTGGTTCTTTTGGTCCAACAGGCTTATTGTTTGAACTTTAGACTCATAGGTTCTTTTAGGTGGAGTAATTGAACTCCTTTTTGAATAACTTGGTTTTGCATCATTAAGTTGAATCTTCTTTCTTGGTGTCTGATAATAAGAACATTTCGAAGCAATGTGTCCATACTTTCCACAAGTGTAGCATGATCTACTTTCAACATGTTAGTGAAACTGTTTCTGTGGGGAAGTGTGTGGCATAGGTGTGACTTTAGTTTCTTTGGGTTTTGACACTTCTTGTTTAGATGTTTTGACTTCTTTAACAAAATTCATTGTTTGAACATGTTTAACATCTTTACCCCTTTGTTTATATGGACTAAGACATGATGCTCGAGATTGATTAAATTGTTTGGTCTTTTTGGGTTCTGAATTAGACATGTTTGAACCTGACTCCACCTTAACCTTTGAAATTTTTTCATCCAAATTAACAATATGCATCTTACCTTTTGACTTCAAAGTGGTCTCATTTTGTTTACTGACAGATTCAATAGGTTTACTTGTTGAATCTGTATCACTTACAAGAGGAGTGGACACCACATGATCCTTGATTGGGTTGTTATTAATTAGTATGCATTTAGCATTCAACAAGGTCTCATATGGTGGTGGAACCACTTTGTAACCCAAACCCTCCCCGTGGTTTCGTTCTTTCACTAAGTGTTGAACTATGTGAGAAGAACTAGTCTAACTGTGCAGTTTTTGTTTTAAAGAATTTACCTCGACTTCCAAAACTGCTTTTTGTTTCTTAATTTCTTCTAGGGAGTTTAAATAGAACTTTATGTCATCTCCTTGGTTAAATGCCACAACTTCGGTTTCCCTTAGTTGTTTATTTAACAGTTCTATTTTCTCTTTATAACTGTGCTCATTTTCTTTTAAAATTCGGTTTGCTTCTGTGCACAGTTGTAAATCATTTACTAAGCTATCATTGTGATCTAATAACCTAGCAAATTTTGAATCTATACTATCCCTAAATTTATTACATTCAGAACAAGCATGATTATCAAAAAGTTGGTCTGTGGAACTTACCTGAGAAGGTTCGGTTGAATCAGCCATCATCGCAGAGTTTGACTGTTCGGGTGCTGGTGATTCTGAACATGTTATGCTGGGACCTTTTTCATTTAGGTGAGTGACCACAGTAGCAGTATTTTCATGATCTGACATTATGAGTTCCACTGCTATATCACCTTTGCTTGCAGAGTCATCATCCAAACCATCAACACATGCAATGTTGGATTCTCCCGGAGACACAAAGCAAAAGGTCCAATCTTGTCCTTCATCATCTTGTGCAGTCAAGGCCTTAAGATCCATGCTTGATGATGTAGCCCCATTGGTGGGTTTATCTTGATGATTGAAAGTAGAGAATAGATTACTATTACCTGTCTTCTTGGGCTTCACACATTCACATTTGAAGTGCCCCTTTTCTCCACAATTGAAACAGGTAACTTTGGTTTTGTCAAAACCAAAGGTTGTATCCTTTGTGGATATCAAGTTCTGTCCGGTCTTCTTAACAAACTTCTTCTCCCTCTGGACAGCACTAGCCAGCGCCCACATAATGTCCATCCTTTCGAGCTCAGTTTCATCTACCTGCTCGTAGTCTTCATCTGCCAGATGGCAGTTTCCAATCTTCCCTGCAACTAGACCGTCATAGGAGTGAACGACAGCTGCTAGAAGATCCCTACGCTCCTTTGCTACCTCTACAGTCACATTACCGAGATTCTCGGTCTTCAGTTTCATAGCATTGGCTTCAGGTGCTATGTATTGGGTGCAAGATGACCCTGACGCGTCAGATCCTGCAGTAATGGCTTGGGACGGAGCAGCTGAACTGGAGACGAATGCTATTTGGAGTGGTGCTCCAGAAGTTTTTGGTTGAGGAGTTGAGTGTAAAGTGACGGGTTCTGATCATATAAACTCTTTTAGGATCTGTACTTCATCCTCAACTCTTCCTCTTTCAGCTTCAGAATGAAATCGTTGATATCCAACTTTGCCAGCATATCATTCTGTCTAAGATTTGACACAAAAGAAACCCACTTCTCAGGCAATCCATCTGCAAAACTCGACACCTTGTCTTCCATGGACGTGGTAGCCCCATGAGTGTGAAGCTCACTCATTAAGTGGTAGAAACGGTTGATAACATCATCCAGGCTCTCTTTTCCTATTGAAGAGAAGTTATCAAACTCCTTCTTCAAAGCCTTTGCCTTTAATGCCTTCAACATCGTATTCCCGTCATACCGTTTTTCCAGAGCATCCCATAACTTCTTGGCTTGTTTATTCTTAAAAAACTAATGGAATATATCCTTAGGAATTGACTGAGTTAACAAAGCATACACCTTCTTCTCTGCATTATACTTTACCTTCTGGCTATCAGTCATGCCACCCAAGGTAAGTTTTACTCCATCAGCACCAACCGACATGCTATATCCAGTTTCGATTGATTCCCACAGATTAGGATCAACTCTATTTAAGTATATCTCGAACCTTTGCTTCCATTATGGGTAATCTTCTAAAGTTATGAGCTTAGGGGGCTTATTGTGATTACGAACTTCGTTTTCCAGAAGCAAAAGACTCTGGATCCGTGAATCCCTACCGGTAGTGAAAGCTGAGTACTGATCTTCCATTTGTATAAACTTTAAGCTGTAATCTAAGATTTATTCACTAATGCAGAATGGAGATGTGGGAATAGGCCAAACGTGAGATTGACCAATGCGGATGGCTCAATCGCGCGATTGAACAATACAAATGAGTCAATCGTGCGATTGAACAATACGGATGAGTCAATCGTGCGGTTGGACAAGGACGACTGGACAATGCGAATGGAGTGTTCTGTCGTATGATTGGATGAGCGACTGAGTTCAATCATGTGTATGGGATGTACGATTGAGTTCAGTCGTACGAATGAGCTATTCGTGCGACTGAAGGTTGCTGTTTTGAAATATTCGAGGTTTTGAAGATATTGACTCATAAACACGAATTGTTACGAACCCTAATCTGCCGTATGACGAAAAACGTGAACTTTTTGATCTGGAGATGTCGAAAACACTGTTTTTACCAAAAAGATGGTGTTTTTGAATGAAAAAACGTGATTTTTATACCAAATCGATCGAATCACATGCAAAATCAAGAGCCAAAGATCTGATACCACTTGTTAGGACCGTGTGCGTACGGAGTACTAACTGATAGTACACGTATACCAATTCAAATAGTACGGAATCCTATTTGATTGGCGATCCAATAAGTGAGAATGACAATCTGATCAATCCTACGATGAAACAAACGGTAAGAACGAACAAGAATTGATCAGAGACGAACTATGAAGTTGGAACAGGATTTCTTAAGCCTCTGGACGACTAGGGTACGAGTATGTGCGTAGGTATTCGAATTCTTTCGTTTTTCCATGAATTAAGTGGTATTTATAGGTTAGAGTTTTCCATTCGTACGACTGAACCATTAGCATGGTTCAGTCGTGCGACTGAAGCATGTGGTTGATCCATCCGCACGACTGAAGATCCAGTCGTGTGACTGAGTCAATCTCATGTTACAATCGTATGACTGATCTAGTCTCCTGGTTCAGTTGTGCGACTGGTTCATTAGCATGAAGTATTCATGCGTATGGTCCATTCGCATGGTCCATTCACATGAGACCTTCACACGACTAAGTTTAAACATGTTTCTCAATCATATTTGACTAAGAATTATGCAAACAACCACAACCTATATAGTTAGTTCAATATGCATTATCACACAATAACAATGAAACATTAAACATTAAACATTATAAGCATCAAGCACACATTGTATTTCATTCATACCCATTCAATTACATATATGTAAGACATAAGACATTTTACATTGAGCTCCTAAACTAGGTACACATGTATCAACAAACTCCCCCTTGGACCTAGTTTACATCAGTGTCTAACCAATAAATACCACTTGTAGTTCAAGGATTTTGACAAGTCAAGGGCATTTATTACAATGAAGTGTTTGCACCTGTGGCAAGAATAGAAGGAATCCGTATCTTCCTAGCCTATGCATCTTACATGAAGATCAAAGTCTATCAATTAGACCTAAAGAGTGCATTCCTTCATGGTGAAATCCGGGAGACAGTGTATGTTAGTCAACACGAAGGATTTAAGGATCCGTATCATCGGGACAGTGTTTACAAACTAGATAAGGCTCTCTAAGGGCTCCATCAAGCCCCAAGAGCTTGGTATGAAAAACTCTCGACTCATCTTGTGAAACATGGCTTTCGCAGAGGAGTGATTGACTATGCACTGTTTATCAAAGAAAAGGATGGTGACTTACTGCTACTTCAGATCTATGTTGATGACATAATCTTCGATTCTAAAAATGAAGCATTATGTAAAGAATTTGAAGCAGTAATTAAAGCTGAATTTAAGATGAGTGCTATGGGTGAGATTAAGTTATTTCTCGGGTTACAAGTTGATCAGACACCAAAGGGGATATTTCTGCATCAGACCAAGTATGTAGGCGATATTCTCAATCGGTTTCATATGGAGAATGCTTCCGCAGCTGGGACTCCACTTGCTACAAACCATGACGTCGCACCCGCGAAAATGGTGATCTGGTGTGTGACATTCGTCATTTTTACTAGCTTTGTATTTGTTATTCTGTATTGTAAACCCGACCCGTTTTGTTCTTATGATCTTTGGATATTAATAAAATGATGGATTTTATGTTGTAATCAAGTTTCATACTTGCCATTTTGTTCCAAAGTCTTTAACGGTGTTGAAAACGCTTATTTTGTGCTCAAAACGACATAAAATGAACTACAAGGACTAAAATTGCCAAAAAATCAAAGTTTGTCCAAGAGCCCCCACATCACTTGACGCGTAAGGCTGGCCTCAGCTCGCTATGTGGCGTGACCCACAGTTCGTTTCAGCAAAATCAGTTTTTAACGTTTTCGGTTTGTTTAAGCTCGTTTAAGGCCCGAACTCGTGTTTTAACCATTCAAACCAACCAAGACCTAACCCATAATTATTCTAGAACCCTCCAAACATGTTTTTATACCTGGTCATGTTTTATTTAAATTAAAATTTATTTAAAATAAAAGAATCAAAGTGCACCCTTTTACCCACCGGACAAACGCATTACCCATTCCCTCAAACCCTAATCCTTCCCTATAAATACCACTCATTCTCAACCATTTCACCTGCACATTTTCATCTTCTTCTTCCATGTTTTTGATCTTGAAAGATTGTTCTAGCTAGTTTTGCTTAAGTTTGACTTTAAAAAGTCAACGGAACCGAATCTTGCATTTCAAACCATTTGGGGTATGTGTTTTTGGATATTTTCAGTTTTTCTAAGTTATTTTATGTTGAGAAACCCATTTTCATCTTTATTTAAGGCTTGTGGGCATTCAAACAAATAGTTATGCATTTTAGGCCCGTTTGGGTCGTTTTTGGGAGGTTTACTCACTTAACTTTCTTGTTTGAGTTTAGATCTGGAACTTTTACCTTATTTTAATTTCTATGTTTTTGGACATGTGGTAAGCATCCCCAGGTTCATACCGAGTCAAGGACCGAACCAAACCGAACGCTTGTTTAAGCACTTTAAATAACTTTTAAGCAACCATGTACATCAAACACTTTAGATCTTAGTTTTTCTTTACATTTTAGTTATTATATGGTTGATACAAAGGTGTAGAACAAGTCTTGGCTTGAACCTAAGTTTTGGGTAAAAACCGAGTAAAACCAAACACCCGTTTTAACGAGTTAGTCAATGTTCAAACCACCAAAAGTTCAACCTATCTTTTTAGTTATGTTTTACTTTATATTACTCCTATTACTTAAGATTTTGGAAGTGTAGAACAAATCTTGGCTTGAACCCAAGTTTCGGGTAAAAACCGAGTAAAAGTCAAACTTCCCGTCTTAACGAGCTAGTCACCGTTCAAACCACCAAAAATCTTTCCTAACTTTTTTTTAACTTATGTTTTACTTTATATTACTTATATATCTAAGATTATGGTATGACGGAACCAAACTTGATTTTATACTAAGATCGAGTTTAAGCAAACTTTTTTTTATTATTAAAGTCTCAAACTCGGGTTTAAGAGAGTGTAGGTCGGATCTTGATGCTTACATTAGGGGGATCGTGCACACTAGCAGTAAACCAACTCCCCTATATAAAACTTAACAAAGGTTGAGGAAAACTAAACATCAAGGACCCGGTTTCTTGTAAATCTCATTTCATCCTTACTCTATTCTAAACACACTTTTGTAAAATATAACTAAAACTTTCGAAAACCCAAGCCTTATTTTTATGAACTTTTAAACCATTTATATTTCATCTTCAAGACTCAAAACTTACTCAAGATCTTTCAATTTAGGAGACGCACGTTAAACCGTCGGGCTCGCTTACTTGAGGATTTTATTCTAAGTTTGTTCATCAACACCACTTTTTTTTCATGTGAGTAATTTCATCCTCGTTTTCTCTTCTATACTTTGGGGGTAGCATGCATACTTACTCAAACGAAAATGATTTAACACTTAGATACTCAAACCCCAAGCTCTAGGTTATGTGTTGCTCAGAAAAATTGTCCAATTGTATGTTATATACCTCATATGATTAATTGCTAAATGTTTATTGCTTTTAATCGGTTATCCTCATCCTCATCCTCAATAAGTATGATCATACGCTCCTCCTTGTAATATGGTAGTTATATCTATTAGAAAGGAGCCTCATTATTTATGATTTATATCCCTCAATTGTCGCTTTTTTTACGGTTTCACATATTTGAGTTGTGGATTTCGCCTTATATTATATTTATAAAGTCATGGAATTGATCACCAACATACATGTTCACAAAATATATTTTATGCAATGCTACTGGTATGATTGTCGGTTGATTGAAGATTTCAAGGCGTTATTATATTTTGGACCATTAGGTTATTAGTTAAGAACTATTTATTTTCTTGTATTTGTAAGAACATGTTGTGAAATGAATGAGTTGATTAAATATTGTCACTTTAATAGTGTCGTGTGCATTTGAACAATCATAGTCGCGCTCCGGCATGTTCCGCCGCTTTGGTCGGGGTGTGACAGATTGGTATCAAAGCCATGAGTATAGGATAGGTGGTTAGACGTAACGACCTAGTATAGTTTATGCTTTAGGGTCCCAAAATGTGTTGCCTATACGTGTTACCCTACTTGATTGTTTATTTGCCTTTATTTACTTATCTGTTTCATTTACCCTCATATACACGCACACACTGTCATAGAAATCCAAAGTATCCTTACCTTACCTAAAAAAAACATAATAATAAATAAATTATGGATATCAATATTTGAGTTTGGGTCCCAATTTTTTTGATATTTCTCATCTCCCTAAAGTGTGACATTATAACGGGTTCATACTAACTGGAAGAGGGAAAATACCTAGATGTGAACCTTTGGCAAAACGATTCCGAGAATCAAAGGTGATTTACTTACCTGGAAGGTTTAAGTCAAGGTGTTTGACCTTATAGGCCAAAGCGAATACGCGTTATATTTTTGGATTAAAATATAAAAGCCACGGTGATACGTGGACTAGTGTTTTGATCCTTCCCTCGATTTCGTTTTGTTTTATGTTGAATCATGAAAGCCACGGTGATACGTGGACTAGTGTTTTTGACTTCTCATTTTATCATATTATTATGATCTTGGTTGAAACATGAAAGCCACGGTGATTCATGCAATGTTTCGACTCCCCGCATTACCTCGTTTTTTTGTAAGATTACTGTCGGGACAACAAGTCATGGTGATTCATGCATGTATTTTCCGCCTCAAATCTTAGCGTTTCAAATTTCAAAGATTTTTTATGTGTTAAAATGGTTTTTTTTCATGATTATAAGGTTCACAAAATATTTTACTACAATCTAATATTTACGTTAATCATCCTCATATTTGCACTAGTACCCAAAATCTCATATTGTCTCACTTGTATTATTTTTAGAATGCCTCCCCTTCATCGCCAAGCTCGTCAAGCACGTCGAACTCGTCGCCCCAAGAGCTCCGATCTTAAGATAGCCGAATTGGTTACAACTCAAACGGCCGCTGTACTCCCCACCCTTATTGCTCAAATTCAAGCCATTCAACCGCAACCTGTTGCTACATAAGTGTGACAACCCTCGATTTCCGGGTAATTTCCCTAGAAACCCTAGATCTTGATTTCTATGCTCAGCCTTGTTTTAGAATATATAGCACCAAATAAACTAATCAAAAGATTGATTAGAGTCCTATGTGTGCTTACGTTTCTATTTCATGTGTGTTCGATCATGAAAACCCGAGACTGATGAATGTCTAAAATAAACGCCACTACGAACCGACCGGGAAATAAATATTAACGTCATAGGTAAAAATGAAAATTTGGCCTAATTTAATCTTAGTTACACTAATATTAATGTTATTATGTGAGGAAACGACTATCGTAATGAGAAAACCCGATAACAGCATCTACCCGGTCTTAATGCGACGAGATGGCTCAATCTAGTGGATAAACAATAAAATGCCCAAGTGGACGATAAAACAAGATATGGGGCATGTAAATAGTCGTTTTGGACTAGAATTTCGTAAGGAATTAAAATTTAACATGTTCTGGTTTTGAAAGTCGGGTCGAGACGGGAGAAAAATGAAAAAGACCGTGCGGCTACCCCTCCTCCCCCTTGCATTCGGCCGCCCCCACCCCCTCCCCTCTCCACCCCTATAAAAGCCTCTCTCCCCCTCATTTCACTTCTCTTTACTTCATTTCAAAATAAAAATCACTCTCTCCCTCTCTTCTCTTGCTATCTACGGCCAACACCCCACCACCATCA
>BJCO01647883.1:0-14119 GCA_018326465.1 Flaveria floridana | reverse complement strand
GTGGACAGGAGAGATTCCTGGTTCATAAGGAATGTCTGGCCTCTAATATCAACAACGCGTTTTGGGCGTATTGGCTGTGGATGAGAGGAGAACTCCACAGTTAAGCGTGCTCAGGTGGGAGCAATCCAAGGATGGGTGACCTCCCTGGGAAGTTTTCACCCGGGCAACCAAAAGCAAATCCGTGAGCTCCTCGTGGGCAAAGCGGACAATATTGTTGGTGTGAGAGGCCGGGTGTTACACCACAGTCGTAGCATTTAGCCATTTGACAATCCCTTACTATGCGGCCCTCCTTTACACACTGAAAATAGACGTTCAGTCCCCACTTACACTCCCCTTCGTGGCCTCTACCACACTTCTCGCATACCTCGTCCTTCCTTGTTATCCTCTTTCGATCATCGACCCTCATCGTCTTACCTTCTGCCATAATTTCACCATCCTGGCCTCGCCTTCCATTCCCATTCTTAACATAGTCCCACTCCTCCTCTTCGTCCGTTACCGCCATCACCTCTCGTTCGTCATACAATCTCCCAGCTAAGTCGACCACCGATCTAAATGTACCTGGTCGGGCAGCGATCAAATGCATGCGTATGTCTGCCGACAGTCCTTGAATGTACCTCTTAATCTTTTATGACATAGGCATCACCTGATCTGGCACCAGCCTTGCCATCTCGTTGAACTTAGTAGTGTACTACTGGTGTCATCGTTCCCGCCTCTAGCTGCAATAACTCTCTCTCGATCTTGTCTAATTCCTGGTGAGGGCAAAACTCCTCGATTACCAGCTTCTTCAGTTCATTCCACCTCATCCTTCCGACTACCCTGGTACCCTTAAATTGGATAATGTTGTCCCACCAGCATAAGGCTGAGTCCACAAACGAGTGGGTAGCAAACTTTACCTTTTGGTCCTCTTGGCACTCGTTGATATCGAGTACCGCCTCCATCTCTCTCACCTAACGGTGAGCATCCGCAACACTCCCGTTTCCATCAAATGTTGGGGCCTTGCATCTTAGGAATTCCCCGCAGTTACAACCACGTGCAGTTTCCTACACCGCTTCTTCCTCCTCTTCCTCCTCACTAGATACAACTGTCTCAGTCTCCAGTCGTCCTCCTTCCCTTCTTTCAGTGGTCCTCCTTTTCTCCTTCCTTTCATCCTCTTTCACTACTTTAATTATTCAGTTACCACAGACGGCAGAATTGTCTGCATAACTTGGCGGACCTCTTCTACTACTGCCTCTTTCACTGAGCCCCTCAAGTTCGCGCTCTCATCACCGCCTTCCTGGTGATGCATCTCGGGCTCCTCACGTGTCCTCTCAGTAGCCCTAGCCCTATTCCTCATAACACGTGGTTCAGCACCACGTATGCCATGTACTCCACCCCTAGAGGCCTTAGACGATCTACCTCCAGCCATACTCTAATCACTACAAGATTCAAACACTAACACAGTCATTCAAGGTAATAGCTCAGTTTATGTCAAGTATAGTAAGTTCCTAATTATAGTGGCTAGTTGTGATTAGCCACTTACTTTACTCTTCACACCCCAAATATTTCGCATCCTGACTACATCAGTATCTAAATCTACATAAAAGCACACTATCCACATAACATGCGCACATGATACCTGTTAACATTTACTTACATAAAAACGTATACATAAAACCTTTACCTGCAGGCACGTAGCTACTAGGGCTGGCATCCCTTTTCTTCCATCCCATTCTCTGTTTAAGATTATGTTTTGAATATATTTACCCAATTCACTTCAACTTTGGCTCTGATACCAACTAGTAAAGCCCCGTTCCCGAGGACCTCATAGTTGGTCATTCATCGCACATAAAACATTTAAAAACATACATTTCTTTTGTAGTGGAAATTAAAACTTTCATTAAAAATTAAAAACATGCCATTTCATTACATCACAACATTTGTTTTCTTATCAGCATACAATGACATGTCAAATCGTGGATGCCAGCCTCAAAACGCTCCCAGTAGCTTATACATCCATGCCTGTAACTCCTCAGTATCAACAAAATTCCTACCAACTATCATGCATACAAAAGTCAGTGACGTTGAGTGAGTTCTAGTTTTTATAATAAAATACTTTACTTCCTCTAAATACCGAAAAATTCCCGCCAACTGTCAAATCGTGGCGCACCACCCCTTGGGCGCATAAAAACACTTAACCATAATTCTTAGGCGCATGGAACCATTCTGAAATATTTCTATCACTGCCCAAGTAACCCGAACACCCTTCCAATACCACCCAAACACAGACCTAACATTCTAGGCCCATAAAACATGCTAACAACAGTTCTAACCACTAAAACATTATTAAAACTAGCATACACAGAACATCATTCGAACAAAATGCCTAAACACTCGGTTAACTCTTTAAAAAAATGTGTTCAGTATGCATGATAGCCCCAAGAGTTGAAAACCAGTAAAAAGGGGTTCTAGAAACTCATCTTGAAGCAGCTCTTCGAACAACACACCTCCACTAGCAAATTCAGCACCGAGAAATCCTGAACAAAGCCTCTAAATACCGAGAACTTCGGTCACAAGTTACGAACTAAGTCAAAACTGTATGTAAACTCAAGAACTAACCTTTTACAGCTTCTTTTCCTTTTTCTTCTTCTCCAAAGACCCGATCTGACCTTGTTTTCTGCTTTGACCGAGAGTCCAAAAGCATAATTTCTTTTAAGGATGTGACCATTGCTCTTTTATTAATAAAATAGTGAAGTTTTGTACTTTGTACACTTTGCTCCCTTAACTTGTATCTATTGTCTTTTCTTTCTAGATGTTATTCGTTGCTTTTCTTTTTAAATAAAAATTCGGCGTGTTACATGAAGTAGGTTGACAATGACATCTTTATAAACTAGTCAAAGTATGTGCAAGACATACTTATCATATTTCATCTGACTGAGTGTAAGGTTTTTGAGACACCCATAGAAAGAAACCACTCTCTAGGACCTGATCTTGAGGGGAAGTGTGTGGATACCTTCAGAAGAAATTTTGATATATCTTCTGATGCTTATTATGCTTCAAAGTACTTATACGTTTTGAAGGAAATTTTTCTTCCGAAAGCAATTACGTCTCGGAAGCTTTATTCGTCCTTTGAATAAATCTTCTGAAGTTTAATATCTTCCAAACCCAAATATATCTCAGAAGCAAAAATACTCTAAGTATTTTTGTTCTGAAGCAATTTTTTATCAAGCTAAGAAACATATTCCAAAATCAAATTGGCTTCAGAAGTTTTTATCAAAACTTCTGAAGAAAAATTACGTTCAGAAGATTTTAGATTGCCAAGAAAAACTACCTTTTTGGGCTTTTTTTAGAGGTGGGACTAACATTCGGATTTTAAAGTTTATCCTTTTGCATTAACTTTGTCTCCTATCCAACCATGTAAATATACCTTCATCGGTTCCCCCTATTTCTCATATCTCTTTATCTGCAAAAGTTCAAACCCTAAATTCACCCCAAAACTAACTTTGTTCTTTGCTTTCTTCACATTTTTTGATACATAATGTCCTTAGTTCATTGTACTTTAATGTTTATGTCTTTCAATCTTACATATGTGTAATACATGGATGTTTTGGTAATATGATATGTGGTAGAACGTATATTTCCTATTGAATGTATTTTATTCTTATATCATTTGTCATTACACGCTTGAATGAATATTATATATGGGTTTGTAATAGTCAGTCATAGTTCTGAGTTCATAATGATTCAGGAATGTATTTGATTTAGTCTTATGGTTATTCATTCTAATTGACCATGCTTATGGACCAGTCGCACGACTGAACCAGGTGATTGGGTCAGTCACACGACTGAGTCATGAGCCTGGCTCAGTCGCACGATTGGACCAAGTGTATGGTTCAATCGTGTGCATGAACAAATCATATGGCTCAGTCGAAGGACTGAACCATGCTAATGGCTCAGTCGTATGACTGTATACTGAAACCTATAAATACCACATAATTCGTGGAAAAACGTAACACTTCGAATTCTTTCATACCCTAGCCATCCAGAGAGTTCTATCTCGTCCATCCAAGTTCATAGTTCATCCCGGATCATTTTCTAATCATTTTTAACGTTGTTCTATTGTTAGATTGATCGGGTTTTTCGTTCTCACTGGTCGGATCGCCAATCAAATAGGATTCTGTACTATTTGATTAGGTTACATGTTGAATCTGTTAGTACTCCGTCCGTACACGGTCCTAACAAGTGGTATCAGAGCTTTGGCTCTTGATTTTTCATGGATTCGATTGGCGTTTTGGTTAAAGTTAATGTTTTATTCAAAAATTCTTTGTTTTTGATACAAAACAAGTTTTTGACGTGTGCATGATTCAAAAGTTTTGAAGTTTTCGACTTACAATAGTTTAGGGTTTGTGCAAAATCGTTTTGAGTCTAAACGCGTTTAAAATCTTGAATTTCAAATTCAGCAGTCTCAGTCACACGATTGGCTCAATCGCACGACTGAACCCCAATCGCATAATTCAATCGCACGATTAGTCGTTTACTCAATCACACGATTGACTTGAATCGTACGATTGAATCCATTCACACTCTCCATTCGTATGATTGAACTCATTTGCATTCTCAATCGCACGATTGATTTAGTCACATAAGGTTGCTCAAGTTTTGATAAAATGGATGATCAGAACACCGCGTTTACTGCTGGAAAGGACTCACGAATCCTAAACCTATTACTGCTGGGAAATGAAATTGGAAATCACAACAAACCTCCAAAACTGTTGACTTTGGATGAATACCCACAATGGAAACAACGGTTTGAGATTTATCTTAATGTTGTAGACCCAAACTTGTGGATTGCTATTAAAACTGGTTACTCTACACCGGTTGGAGCTAATGGTGTTAAGCTGACTTTGAGTGGGATGAATGAAGTGCAAAAGGTTTCTCACAATGCCGAGAAGAAAGCTTTTGCCTTACTGACACAGTTGATTCCTAAAGACATTTTCCATCAATTTTCAGAACATAAACAGTCAAAGAAGCTATGGTCTGCTTTGGAAAAGCGATATGATGGTAATGCTACGTTAAAGGCACTAAAGGACAAAGCCTTCAAGAAGCAATTTGACAACTTCTCGTCCATTGGAAATGAATGCTTGGATGACATTACAGATAGATTTTATCATCTGATGAGTGAGTTGCACACACATGGGGTAACTACATTAATGAAAGATAAAGTTGCAAGCTTCGATGATGGATTGCCAGATAAATGGGATCCCTTTGTTTCTAATTTGAGACAGAATGATACTTTAGCCACTCTATACATAAATGATTTTATCTTGAAGCTGAGGGAGGAGGAACTGAGGCTAAAACATAAGTCCAAGAAAGGGTCCTATATGCAGAATCCATCACTGTATAATGTTGTTCCCACACCTACTTCATCAGGATCACCTCTTCAAATAGCATTTGTATCCAACACATCTAGAAATTCTCAGAGTGGGTCATCTGGAAGTGAAATGTCAGGATCATCGGGGGCTCAGTACAACATCCCAGAAGCAAATACACAAAGCTAAAGACTGAGAATCTGGGAAATGTTACTGTTAAAGTAGCCAAGGAACACATGGATCTTCTTGCTGCTATTGTGCACTATTATGATGGTTTAGTTGCTGGAAAAATTGGAAATTGTCATCTTGCTAATGAAGACTATGAACAATTTGATGAGGCTAAATTGGAAAGAATGGATATAATATGGGCTCTTGCTAGTGCAGTTAGAAGAGCTAAGAAGTTTGTGAAAAAGACTGGTCAAAACCTGATTGCTACTAAAGACACAACCTTTGGTTTTGATAAAACAAAAGTCACATGTTTTAATTATGGTGAAAAGGGACACTTTAAACGAGAGTGCGTGAAACTAAAGAAGACTGGAAACGATAACCCTTTCACTTCAAACAACTATCAAGGCAAAGAAAAGAACGTGACTTCATCTAGCCAAGATTCCAAAGCTATGGTTGCTCAAGGAAATGATGGACAGGGCTGGACATTTTGGTTTATCTTTGGTGGTGAAGCTAATGTGGCGTTGGTGGAAGATCTTAACGATGATTCAGCAAGTGAAGGAGATAAATTAGCTGATAATGCCAATTCAGACATCAAGGACGCTATAGATGCAGTTGAACACTTTCTTGAAGAAGAGCTGGCTGCTGTGAGCACATAATCTCAAACTAATGAGGAAACTCAGGTTGCGTTCATGGCTGACACCTCCGGCACATCACAGGTAGAATCTAAAGATGAACTTTTTAATAAACATGCCTGTGTAGAATGCGATAAATTTCATGAAAGCATAGATCTAAAAATTGCTAGACTGTTAGATCATAATGATAGTTTAGTAAATGATTTAAAATTATGCACTGAAGCTAACAGGGTGTTAAAAAATGAGAGCAGTTTTAAAGAAAAGATTGAATTGTTAGGAAAGCAACTTAGGGAAACTAAGGTTGTTGCGTTTAATCAAGCAAAAGATATTAAATTCTATCTAACAACAATATAGGAAACGAAGAAAGAAAAGGCAATTCTTCAAGTTGAAATTGAGTCTTTAAATCAGAAACTTCATAGTCTTGCTAGTTCCTCTCATATAGTAAAGAATTTGTTTAAAGCAAGAAATTGGGGGGGGGGGGAAGGTATTGGTTATCAGGTTGTGCCACCACCACATGCGATCCTTTTAAACACAAAATGTCGACCCATAAATAATAACCCGATAAAGGATCAT
Source organism: Flaveria floridana (assembly GCA_018326465.1). Lineage (NCBI taxonomy): Eukaryota > Viridiplantae > Streptophyta > Magnoliopsida > Asterales > Asteraceae > Flaveria > Flaveria floridana. The sequence continues at coordinate 7,401 of BJCO01647883.1, read as the reverse complement.
GTGGTGAGAACACCTCTAGTCAGTGATCCGGATACCACAGTTAAACCTGTGCCACCGGTAACTGACTAGAAAGCAACTATATCTAGCACAAAAGATAAGATTAAAATTGAAGATTGGGTTGAAGAGGATGACATTACTACTCTTGGGTTGGGTTCAAAAGTTTCTATTTCAAAACCTAAAATTTCAGAATCAATTCAGTCTAAAACTGTTCATCATCAAAATCTCAACAAAAATAAAGGCAATTGTAATCAAAATGTCAAACAAATTAAGTTTGTAAAAGAAGGTGAGAAACCTAAGGTTGAGAAAAATAAGACCAATCCAAGACCATACTCCCCACCACACAAAAGATCACCTAGTCCTGTAGAATGGAGATTCTATTTTAGATATGGAGAATGAGGACATATATCTCCAAATTGTCCCTACTAGTAGACACCAAGATGAAAGGTTGGACTTTTTCAAGATAATAAACCAAGGTTTACTAAATCAAGATCAAATACCCCTCTAAAACACCACAGGCAACACAGACAAGCCACTGGTAAAGCTGTGATGACTGAGGTAAAACAAGTTGATGAAAGCAAACCAAGGGTTCAAATAATAAACCAATTGTCTGTTTATCACAAACAGTCCTTACACAAAACTGGTATGTGGAAAGTAAAATCATCAGGTGTGTCTGAAAGTGAGGATAATATGAAGCATGTTGTATCTCCAACTTCAAAAGGACAATGGGTAGAGTTTGTTATGTGTGATGCCTCTAGGAAACCCAAGCCTGCAAAGGCTTGGGTCCCACACCTAAACTAATCATTTCTGTTTTTGTGCAGGTTTTCTGTTAAAGCGCTATCACTAACACCTGGATTATTGATAGTAGGGCATCCAGGCATATGACCGGGAATTTGTCTCTCCTTTTCAATGTCAAGCAAATCAAAGGGGGACATGTATCTTTTGCTGGAAATAAAGAAGGCTACATCACAGCTCAAGGTGAAGTAGGAAACGGGAAGGTGAATTTTGATAAAGTAAATTATGTTCAACAACTGGAGAACAACTTACTTTCCATTTCTCAAATCTGTGATAAGGGATTTAAAGTGATGTTCGATGGTAAGAAATGCTACATTCTGAAGAAGGAATATGTTATCCCTGAGAAGCAAATCTTAATGTCAGCTTTAAGATATAACGATCTATATGTCTTGGACATGTCAAGATCTTCTACAACGGAGTCAGCTACCCAGTGTTTCTTGTCAAAAGCTACAGAGAAAGAGTCTCTCTCTTGGCATAGGAGAATAGGACATATCAATCCATGGAAAATGAATCACTTGGTTCAAAATAATCTGGTTGAAGGAGTTACAGTTAAAAATTTTCAGCTTCCAGATTTCTGCATATCATGCAAGAAAGGGAAACAAACCAAGAAATCTCATAAATCAAAGAAAGTACATTCAATTGAGATACAACTAGAGCTCCTGCACATGGACCTATTTGGACCGGTCAGTACTAAAAGCATAGATGGGGACTGGTACTGTTTTATGGTCACAGATGATTATTCAAGATTCTCATGGGTAATGTTTCTTAAGTCTAAATCAGAGACATTTGACTCATTTAAGGTATTAGTCACTACACTGGAGTCTCTGTATAAGTTGAAAGTGAGGAAGATTTGTTCAGACAATGGCACAGAATTCAAGAATCAGTGGATGGATGCCTTTTGCAAAGAGAAGGGGATTGTTCATCAATTCTCTTCTGCTTATACTCCACAGATGAATGGAGTATCTGAACGCAAAAATCAAAGCTTGATTGAAACTGCACGGACGATGTTGACAGATTCAAAACTGCATGTTCAATTCTGGAATGAAGCTGTTGCTAATGCATGCTACACTCTCAACCAAGTTTTGGTGGTCAAGCGTCATGGAAAAACCTGCTATGAGTTACTTCAACAACGTAAACCGAATCTGGAGTATCTTGAACCGTTTGGAGCTCCTTGTATGTTGTTAAAGAAAACTCAGACTAGAAAGTTTAATGAAAAAGCAGATGAAGACATTTTTCTTGGATATAATATCCTTGACAAACGAGTTTACAACAACTCGACAGGTCAAGTTGAAGTGTGGTGCAATGTAGACATTCAACGATACACCACCCCCTTGCTGGGAAAGGTCCAAGATCATTCTTTGATTAATGGATTCTTCAAATCATTCAATCTTCTGCCGGAATATTCTGACGCTAAGATCGCTGCTCAAATGATGTATGACGTTTTGAACACTCCAAATCTAAACTCCAGCACTACAGCTCTAGTTAATTGTACTTCTGGGTCCTCAGGGACAGATCTAGAAGTAAGTGATCACTCCTCAGATGATGAGGAAGCAACAAATGTGGAGCACGACAGCCCAAGTAATAGTACAACCGTAGTTCAAAATGATTCGGCTGAATCCTCTAATGCAAGACAACAAACAGTCACAGATGATGAACCAGTGATCACAAACTTGGAAAATGAAATGGTTGTACCCACAACAACTGTGACAAGGATCAGTATAAATCATCCCCAGGAAAACATCATCAAGGATCTTCTCTTCGGTGTACAGACAAGAAATCAACTGTACACTGCTGACTACACAACTGTGATGGAGAAGAGATATGCGCATGATGGGGCATACAAATGTTTTGTTTCTCAAGTTGAGCCTAAGTATGTAAGTGATGCCTTGAAAGATGAGGCATGGGTTAATGCGATGCAAGAAGAACTTCTACAGTTTAAGAAGCTAGGTGTTTGGATGCTAGTGGACAGGCCGAAGGGTGCCAAGGTTATTGGAACAAAATAGGTTCTTCGCTGTAAGAAAGATGATCAAGGAGTTATCATCAGAAACAAAGCACGATTAGTGGTTCAAGGATTCAGACAAGTTGAAGGTGTGGATTACAATGAAGTTTTTGCACCAGTAGCTAGGATGTAAGCAATCAGAATCTTCCTAGCTTATGCATCCTACATGAAGATTAAGGTCTACCAGCTGGATGTGAAAAGTGCTTTTCTTCATGGTGACATCCGTGAAACAGTATATGTCAGTCAACGTGAGGGATTTGAAGATCCTTATCATCAAGACAGGGTATATAAAGTAGACAAATCTTTGTATGGCTTACATCAAGCCCTACGAGCATGGTATAAAAAACTCTCCACACATCTGTTGAAACACGGTTTTTGAAGGGGAGTAATTGACTGCATGTTGTTCATAAAAGAAAAGGATGGTGATTTGTTGATGGTTCAGATATATGTGGATGACATAATCTTCAGTTCTAGAAACAAAGATTTAAGCAAAGAATTTGAAGCAGTGATGAAAGCTGAATTTGAAATGAGCGCAATAAGAGAAATGAAGTTCTTTCTAGGATTACAGGTGGATTAGACACCTACTGGCATCCTTCTGCATCAGATTAAGTATATTGGATATATTCTAAGTCGGTTTGACATGGAAAATGTCACTGTTGCCGGTACCCCTCTTGCCATAAACCACGATGTGGCACCTGATGAAAATGGGGATTTGGTGGACGCCACCATGTATCGTGGGATGATCGGATCTCTCATGTATCTCACGGCCTCTCGTCCTGATATCATGTACGCCACATGTCTCTGCTCAAGATATCAGTAAAACCAAAAGTAAATCATCTCATTGGAGTGAAATGGATTTTTCATTATCTGAAGGGTATCTCACGGCCTCTCGTCCTGATATTATGTACGCCACGTGTCTCTGCTGAAGATATCAGTCAAAACTAAAAGTAAATCATCTCATTGGAGTGAAATGGATTTTTTGTTATCTGAAGGGTACACCTACACTAGGGTTATGGTATCCTCATGATGATGACTTTGAACTTACTGCATATAGCGACTCGGATTATAGAGGCTGTAAGATGAACTATAAGTCAACATCTACGGGGTGTCATATATTTGGAAGGCGGTTACTTACATGGCAATGCAAGAAGCAAACTTCGATTGCTCTATCAACATATGAGGCTGAATATGTTGCTGCTGCAAGCTGCTGTTCTCAAATCATTAGGATTCAACAGCAAATGAGGGACTATGGTTTGTAATTTACTAACACTCCTATTTTTATTGATAATTTTTCTGCCATAGCTGTCACTAAAAATCCGGTACAACATCCTAAAACTAAACACATCATAATAAAGTATCACTCACTTCATACGTGACTGTTTTGAAAAACATTTAATCGATGTGATTAAAATTAACATGGATTTTCAGCGTGCCGACCTCTATACAAAACCATTTTACAAACCAAGATTTTATTATCTATTAGAGGTTAACGGCGTAAAAAAGAAAGATGTGATTCCTAAGGAATCAAGTTAGTAGTCCGACATAGTGTCTTCAGTCTTTTTCAAATTATTTTATTTTATTTTATTTTATTTTATTTTATTTTCTTTTCTCGCATCTAAAAATATTAAAATCACAAAAAGATTTTCTATTTTAATATTGTAGGGGGAGAATTTCCAAAAAAGGGGGGGGGGAGAAATGGCAGGTAAGCTGATAGGCAAAGACAATAAATTTAAGAAACCATTTTAATGCTATGGAAAATGATTGTACACAGGCATCGAATTATTTGGGACACCAAAAAGATTTTCCTTTCTGCATTTTTCTGATAAATGTAAAATCACTGAATGTGATAAATCTGAGATGTCAACGCCAAATGAGTTGAAAAATGATAGTATGCTAGTCTGTTATCGTGGTTACATGGAGAAAGTAGATCTAGGGGGTTGCTAGTCCATTATACGATGTGTCGGTAGATTCAACACAATAGACTAGTATACATCATTGGTGACTCACATAAATTAAATCAATCAACAAGTTGTGGGTTCCCATTGTATCCCTGGTCTGCATAACCAATCAAGTTCCAATAAGGGGTGAGGAGCAAATGAAAGCCACAAATGTGTGCAAATGACCCAAAACAGAGCAATGCATATGACTAATGTCATAAAGCATCAAAATAAGAGCTAAATGTAATCAAGTTGATGACAAATGTCGTTGCTGTATTAAATAACGAATCGTATTGCTCTAATGAGACGTTAGGTCTTGCGCCTCTCTGCTGTGCGATGGCACTGACCTGAGGCCCAACATAACCTATATGTTCTAAGAATTCATTGTTGGTTGCGCCTCTCTTCTATGCAATGGCACTAACCTGAGGCTTTGCATCTCTTTGAAAGGTCTTAGAACAGTCTCTTCTTGACCACAAGACCGCTTAAAAATCTCCTGAGAAAGATTGATTACTATATACCAGTGGGATCCATAAATACTTGTAGATCCAACTAACCTAAAAATCACTGATGTATGTCAAAAAAATCTCTGTGTGAATTTAAGTGGACAAACATACTGACAATTGTCATGGCTGCATCTCTTGATGTTCAAAATCAAAGTGGGCTACATAACTGTTCCAGCATGATTTCCTGTTGGTGTTGTTGACTCTTAGATGAAAGAGATTCTGTGAATTGTACATATAATGTTTTGTACCATAGATATATCTACATAAGGTTCCAAATAATTGAGTTTTAGCCTGTATGATTCCATATGAATCTTTCTTGAATTGAAGTAAACGCCTTAAGCTGTTCTGCTCAGGGGGAGAAATCGTTCAAGGGATGTTAAAGTAACTTCAACCCTCCTCAAACAAAAATCACAAGAATATGTCTTAATTCAATTTTATTTCAAGTTTTTTCTGTTCTATTTATGTGTAAAATGTGTCAACGTCGGACTATATAACAAGACTCAACTATGTGAAAGTCACAAAATTGAACCGAATCTTAATTGTGAAAAGCGTGTTTTTGAAAGATAAAATGGGATCACGTCTAAGGTGATCAAAGGATAAAAAGGTCATGTCTGAGATGATCGATAGACAAGAAAGTTACATTTGTAGTAACTACATGTAAAACTGAGTCTGACTAAGTCAAACTCATGAGTATGGCCCAGTCGCACGACTGAACCATGAGTATGGACCAGTCATACGATTGAACCATGAGTAAGGCCCATTCACACGATTAGATCAGGAGTATAGGAAAATCTCACAATTGGATCAAAAGCAAGACCCAATCGCACAATTGGGAGCATGAGTATGAACCAGTTGCACGACTGGACACCAGTCGCACGACTGGACACCAGTCGCACGACTGGACACCAGTCGCACGAATGTAACATACGATTAGGTTCAGTCGCACGACTGAAATCCCTGAGGGTATAAATAAAGGCTCAGTCGGTCTTAACCCATTCACCTGTTTTAAAATATCTGAAAAGACCGGCAAAAGAGTGACACCTTTTTCAAAATTTCTTTGTGATCTAGACTTCTTGCGCGTTCACTAACTTTTCACCGCTTGGTTATAGGTAGTTGGAGGATAAAATCATGTTACATTGAGTGCATAATCGGTTCTTACTCTAACTTGTGTGATTTTTATAAAAACCGAGAATGGATCCATCAAAATAACCACAAAAATAGTATATAAGTCAAATTAAACAATACCTAGTGCTTTGTCGGGATGAGATGCATCTAAAGACACCTAAAACACACGATTTTGATGACTAATTGACCAAAATCGATATTTCGGGAACACTAACCGTATGTACATGACTGGACATTCGGATGAACTTCAATCGCACGATTGAACCATTCGCACGATTTAATCGCACGATTGAACCTATCGGTCCTTTAGTCGCACGGACAAGTCAATAGAATTCTAAATGTGCGATTAAGCTCAGTCGCACGCTTATTCGTACCACCGATTTCACTCGGATTGGTCAATCGTACGATTAAACCAGATCCATATGCTTAGTTTCAAATTCAATTAATCTTATGTATTAAACTTATCTAACGTGTTGATTGGATATTTGTATTTTATGTTACAGTGAAATGGCAGAGCGGTGGACGGTGAGCAGCAAGCACAACATCTGTGCTTACCTGAACACGAACTCAAGGAACGCAGCTGAGTTCATGGGAATTATTGAGTTCCTAAAGCGATCTAGGATTCACAGAGCTATCTCTACAACATGCACACCATACAGATCCCGACAGCAAGCATTTTGGGAGAATGCTGTGGTGGACTGCTCAACTGAGCCTTATCGCATCCGGAGCTCGATTTCCGGAGAGGCCATTGATATTGGTGAAGATACGTAGGGTATTGGGCTTGGGTGACGATGAGGATTGATGTGCTTCAAATTATACATAAAAACACTATCAAAAGCACATCATTTATTCCTTGATATCTCCCGAAATATGATGATTATGTACTTAAAATCATTTAATTGTGTTTTCAGGTGTTGTGAAGGGCAAGATGGACAAAAGGAGCATAATGGATAAGAAATTGAAGAAATTCAAGCTTAAAGCTCCAAGCATGGGGTCGTGCCTCATTAAGCACGCCCCCATGCCTTGCCTGAAACACACCCCCATG
>BJCO01647791.1:0-12234 GCA_018326465.1 Flaveria floridana | reverse complement strand
AAGCTGATCCAGTCACCTAGGGCAAGTCATCTCTCCCATTCATTCAACCAATTGGTATACCCCGAACATTATGCACGAAGCTGATGTTGGACCTGTGGTAATTAAAACACGAACATTGTGCACGAAGCCAATCCAATCACCAAGGGCATACCAAAGGGCCTTGTCAATCTCAATTATTGACCCTGTGTGCATCCTTTGGGGTAGCTAACCTGCATCACAGTTGAGCTAACGACAACATGGTCGTGCACCTCCTTTCATTTTCTTGCAAGCCATTCTTTCGTTCATTACGTTTTACTTTCCATCTTTGTAAGCTTTCATTTATTACGTTATTCTTTACGTTCTTTCATTCGTTTGTCATACTACGTAAAGTAATAACATAATACATAATGTATTTTATAATATAATATAAATCCGTTTAATCATCATTAAAAGATAACACGCTATACATACCATACATCATTCATACATTTCATAACCCTAAAACATCACATAATCATACTTAAAATTAGTAATCATTACCCATAAGTCAACTTTGGTCAAACCCTAGACTTTCTGCTTTTTCCTGAAATTCAGAAAAATATTCTAAGTGTCTAGACGCATGGGCACTATTTGGGCGTTTCTGCCCTGTTCAGACGTTTTGCCACTATGCAGACTTCTGGACTTATACTTAGTCACTTTTCACTTAGACGCATGGGCCTATTTAGGAGCATGAGCACTATTCAGGCGTTTGGGCCTACACAGTCATTCTGGGCAATATTCCAGACGGTTGGGCACTATTCAGGCGCATGGGCCTGACTTAGACGCATGGGCACTTAGGCGGTTGGGCACTGTTTAGGCGGTTGGGCTTTTGGGTGGTTGGGAACACTTAGGAAATTAAACCGTTTGACGCATGGGTTATTGTTTAGACGTGTGAGCAACTAACTTTTACTAGTTAACCCATTTTCAGTCCCAAATCCAAATCTAACATGTTCTAAGTTCAGTCCTTACATTCTAAGCAACAAAACACATTCTTAATCATAACCATAACATTATTTACACCCAAAACATACACCCACCCACATACACATTCGCACACACATACAGGTAGAAACTCATTTTTAATAAAAACATGTTCACATGCATTTTCCAGCCCCAAAGTTGTTCAAAACATAAAAAAAGGTTGTTCTAGAACTCACCTTAGCTGCTTTCGAGTTTAAACCCTGCTCTTGAACCTATCGTCCTCTCAGACTGATCGTCCGTCTGAGGATGATAAGCTGTGCTGATGTTTAGCCTCGTTCCCATCGCATCGTGGAATTTCTTCCAAAACTTAGATATAACCCGTGTGTCACGATCAGACACAATAGACACCGGCACACTATGACGAGCTACAATCTCTTTGATAAATAGATCTGCGAGTCTCTCAGAAGAATACGTATCTCAGATCGTTAGGAAGTGAGCACTCTTCATCAAACGATCAACTATCACCCATATAGCATCATACCCTTTCGGGGTACGTGGTAACTTCGTAATGAAGTCCATGGTGATGTGCTCCCACTTCCACTCGGGTATATCCATAGGTTGGATTTTCCTGTACGGCTTCTGGTGTTCCACCTTCACTTGCAAACAAGTAAGGCATTTACTCACATACTCTGCTACGTCACGCTTCATACCCGGCCACCAGTAATCTTTCTTCTTGTCATGGTACATCTTGGTAGCACCGGGATGAATGGAGTATAGATTCTTAAGAGCCTCGTCTATGATCATTCCACGTAAATTCCCGTAACGAGGAACCCACATCCGCCCGTATCGGGTTTTAACACCGAGAGTGTTTTCACTCAATTCCGTGACTAGACCTTTCATCCTTTCAGAGTTAAGGCGATCTTCTTTCGAAGCCTCGTCTTGAAACTCCTTGAATTGCGTCATCACGTCAAAGGTCATTATTAACTGATAAGCTTTCACCCAAATCGGCTCGGGTCTCTCCTTTCGACTAAGGGAATCTGCCACCATGTTGGCATTGCCTGGATGGTAATGGATCTCGCAATCGTAATCCTTTATGAGCTCTAACCATCGCCTCTGCTTAATGTTCAAGTCTTTCTGCTAGAAGAAGTACTTCAAGCTTTTATGGTCAGTGAAGATTGTGCACTTCGTCCCGTATAGGTAGTGCTGCCAAATCTTCAACGCGAACATCACAGCAGCTAGCTCTAGATCATGCATGGGATAGTTGACTTCATGGGTTTTTAGCTATCGGTATGCATAGGCAATTACCCTTCCACGTTGCATCAATACGCAACCTAGCCCAGAATAAGATGCATCCGAATACACCACTAAGTCTTCACTACTTTCGGGTAATGTCAAGACAGGAGCTTGTGTTAATCTTGCTTTTAACTCCTCAAAAGCATCCTCCTGTTCTCGACCCCACACGAACTTCACATCCTTGCGAGTCAGTTTAGTCAAAGGTGAGGCTACCTTAGAAAAGTCTTGAATAAATTTCCTTTAGTAGACCACCAATCCCAAGAAGCTACGAATCTCGGATGGCATCTTTGGAGACTTCCATTGCATCACGGCCTCAACCTTTGTCGGGTCCACCATGATTCCTTCGGCATTAACCACGTGACCCAAGAACTGAACTTCACGTAACCAGAATGCACACTTGGAGAACTTAGCATACAACTTCTCCTTTCTTAATGTCTCCAACACTTCTCGAATGTGACCGGCATGCTTTTCTTCACTCCTTGAATAAATCAGGATATCATCGATAAATACAATCACTGATTTATCTAACATCGGCCGACACACTCGATTCATCAATTCCATTAAAGTAGCTGGCATGTTGGTTAAACCAAAAGACATAACGAGAAACTCGTAGTGTCCATAACGCGTGCAAAAAGCGGTTTTAGGAATATCTTGCTCCTTCACCTTCAACTGATGGTAGCCAGATCGAAGATTTATCCTTGAGAACCAACTGGAACCTTGGAGCTGATCAAACAAGTCATCAATCCTTGGTAATGGATATCGATTCTTCACCGTCAACTTGTTCAACTCATGGTAGTCGATACACATCCTCATGCTACTATCCTTCTTCTTTACTAACAAGACCGGAACACCCCAAGGAGACATACTCGGTCGAATAAAACCCTTATCAAGCAACTCTTGCAGTTGCTTCATCAATTCCTTCATCTTAGTCGGAGCCAACCGATACGGTGCTTTAGCCACAGGCTGAGCACTGGGTATCAAGTCAATTTGAAACTCGATTTCGCGATCCGGTGGCACACCTGATAAGTCCTCTAGAAACACATCGGGAAAGTCACACACCACCAGAACATCAGACAATTGTGGTGTTGATGTGTCCACATCCTTCACGTAGGCGAAATAAGCACTACATCCACGCCTCATGCACTTTCCCGCCACCACCATCGAAATCACTTTTGGAATCGTCATAACTCGATCACCGTATATCGTCACCGAACTCCCATCAGGCGCTGTCAGTCTAATCATCTTCTTACGACACACGATGTTTGCTTCATAGGTTGCTAACCAATCCATCCCTAGTACGACATCAAATCCGCCTAGGGGCATCACATGTAACTTAGCAGCAAACCTCTGACCCTCTAATTCTATGGCACACTCCTCTATCATATTAGTAACTCTAGTGGACTTACCAATAGCAGCTTCTACATCGAAGGGCTCATCAATACATCTACTACTAACAGGCAATTTAGCACAGAAAGCAACAGAAATAAAACTCCTACTAGCACCAGAATCAAATAACACAGAAGCAAGAGTTTGATTTACTAGAAACATACCTGACATAACATCAGGGTTCGTCCTACCCTCCTCCCTGGTCATTTTGAATGCCCTGGCGCTTGCCCTTTGCTCTTCGGTTCCGGTCTTCTTCCCGGCTCCGGAACTTTCGGCTCTCGGCTTCTTGCACTCCCTGATCATCTGGCCTACTTCACCACAGTTGAAGCACCTCACTGCTCTACAATCTCTAGAGATGTGGCCGGGCTTCCTGCATTTGAAACATACGTTAAGCCCCAGCCTGCACTCACCAGCGTGCTCCTTTCCACACTTCCCGCATCTCTTCACTCTCGAGCCTACGGCAATCATCCGTCGATCATCCACCCTAGCCATCTTGTTGCTTACCGGAGCACCACCCCATCCAAACCGCTTCCCGTTCCAGTTATGCCCTAGGTGACTGGATCAGCTTCATGCACAATGTTTGTGGTTTAATTACCACAGGTCCAGCATCACCTTCTTGCACAATGTTCAGGGTAGGACCAAACAGTTTGTATGAACGGGAGAGATGACTTACCCTAGGTGACTGGATCAGCTTCGTGCACAATGTTCGTGGTTTAATTACCACAGGTCCAGCATCAGCTTCGTGTATAATGTTCGGGGTATTGTTCATCAGTCCATATGAATGTAAAAAGAATGATGTAATGTACTAAAAAAAATAAGGTAAACAAGTATGAATGTAAAATAACGATAATGAATATGTTACGAAAGAATGAGAATGCAAATAAGAGAATGTTAAAGAAAAGCATGAAATTAAAGCATGCTATGAATATGATGAAGAATGATGAATATTAATGTAAGTAAAAGTAATACTCTCTATCTGTACGTATGATGCATGACCACGTATGTAAGTAAAGAAGGTTTGGATAAGCACTTTCTTCATCATATTGAGTCGTAATTGAGTCGTTCATCCACCTCGATATCTTCCAGTGATACAATCATGTCTTCATTGGCTAAGCACTTTCTCAGATGAGATACATGGAATGTCGGATGAATTCCACTTAACTTATCAGGCAGTTCTAATCAATAGGCCACCTCTCCCACTTGTGCGTTGATTCTAAAAGGTCCTATGTATCTTGGGCTTAGCTTACCATGTTTCCTGAACCGAATGATACCTTCCCAAGGTGAAACCTTTAGCATAACTTTATCGCCCACTTCGAATTCAATCGGTCTACGTCTTTTGTCAGCATACGACTTTTGCCTATCTTTTATTGCCTTCATAAAGGCCTTGATCTTGCCTAACTTTTTAGTCGTAGCTTCGATCACCTCCACGCTTCCCAACTCCCTCTGTCCAATGTCACACCAACATACGGGCGTTCTACACCTCCTACCGTATAGCATCTCGTATGGTGGCATACCAATGCTAGCATGGTAACTATTGTTGTATGAGAATTCAGCTAATGGTAAGTGTTCATCCCAACTTCCTCCAAACTCAATCACGTATGCTCGGAGCATATCCTCGAGTGTCTCAATCGTCCTCTCAGACTGAACATTTGTCTGAGGATGGTAAGCCCGTGCTAATGTGCAGCCTTGTCCCCATAGCATCATGGATTCTTTTCCAAAACTTCGACGTGAACTGTGTATCATGGTCCGACATGATAGACACGGGCATACCATGAAGATCTACTATCTCCCTGATGAACAGATCTACCAGCCTCTCAGATGAGGTAGCGTCATTATGAAATCCATGGTGATGTGCTCCCACTGCCACTTGGGTATATCCAAAGGTTGGATCTTCCCCTATGGATTCTGATGCTCTACCTTCACTTGCAAACAAGTAAGGCACTTACTCACATACTCCACTACATCACGCTTCATTCCCAGCCACCAGTAATCTTTCTTCATGTCTTGATACATCTTGGTAGCACCAGGATGAATGCAGTATCAAGTCTTATGAGCTTAATCCATAATTTGCCCGGGTAGGTCTCCATAATAAGGGATCCAGATTCGCCCAAAATAGGTTCTAACTCCATAGGTACTTTCTCCTAACTCCAAGACTAGACCTCTCATTCTTTCGGAGTTAAGGTGATCTTCCTTCAACGCCTCATTTTGAAATTCTTTGACCTGGGTCACCATGTTAGTGGTTATAACCAACTGATAGGGCTTCACCCGAATCAGTTCGGGTCTCTCATTTCGGCTAAGGGCATCAGCTATAACGGTGGCCTTACCCGGATGATAATGGATCTCACAGTCATAATTCTTGATTAGCTCAAAGAAGTACTTCAAGCTCTTGTGGTCAGTGAAGATGGCGAGCTTCGTCCTGTATAAGTAGTGCCGCTAAATCTTCAACACAAAGACCACAGCTACTAGCTCCAAATCATGGGTAGGGTAGTTAGCCTCGTGGATTTTCAACTGTCAGGATGCGTAGGCTATAACCTTCCCTCATTGCATCAACACGCAACCCATTCCCGAATAGGAAGCATCCGAATAGACCACCAAGTCCTCACTTCCTTAGGGTAACGTCAAGACAGGAGCTTGAGTCAATTTCGTCTTCAAATCCTCGAAAGCTTTCACTTGCTCTTGACCCCACACAAACTTCATGTCCTTGCGAGTCAATTTAGTCAAAGGTGAGACTATCTTGGAAAAGTCTTGGATAAATCTTCTGCAGTAGCCTGCTAACCCCATGAAACTACAAATCTTGAATGGCATCTTTGGAGACTTAAATTGCATCACTGGCTTAACCTTTGCTGAGTCTACCATAATTACTTCAGAATTCCCCACGTGACCCAAAAACTGAACATCGCGCAACCAAAAAAGCACACTTAGAGAATTTAGCGTACAACTTCTCTCTTCTGTGTCTCTAATACTTCGTGTATGTCACCACCATGTTCTTCCTTACTTTTCTAATAAATCAGATATCATCAATAAACACAATCACTGATTTATCTAACATTGGCTAACACTCTCGGTTCATCAAATCCATAAAGGTAGCTGGCGTGTTAGTTAAACCGAAAGACATAATGAGAAATTCTTAGTGTCCATAACGCGTGTGAAAAGCTGTCTTAGGAATGTCCTGCTCTTTCACCTTTAACTGATAGTAACTAGAACGGAGATCTATCCTTGAAAACCAACTTTCACCTTGGAGCTGATCAAACAATTCATCAATCCTCGGTAATGGATACCGATTCTTTACCATCAACTTGTTCAGCTCTTGGTAGTCGATGCACATATGCATACTACCGTCCTTCTTCTTTACAAGTAAGATCGGAGCATCCCATGGAGAGATACTTGGTCGAATGAATCCCTTATCTAATAGCTCTTGCAACTGAGCCATCAATTCCTTAATTTCAGAGTGAGCTAGACGATACAATGCCTTAGCAACAGGTTGGGCACCAGGTATCAAATCAATCTTGAACTCAATCTCGCGGTCAGGTGGCATACCAGATAGATCTTCTAGAAATACATCCGGAAAGTCACACACCACTGGTACATCAGACAATTATGGTACTGACGCATCCACATCTTTCACGTAAGCCAGGTAGGCGTTACATCCATGTTTCATACACTTTTCTACCACCACCATCAAAATCAATTTCGGAAACATAGTAACTCGATCACCGTAGATCGTCACCAAACCCCTGTCGAGCGCGGTCAATCGAATCATCTTCTTTCAACACACAATATTTGCCTCGTTGGCTGCTAGCTAATCCATCCCTAGGATTATATAAAATCCGCCTAAGGGCATCACAAATAGTCTCACAGGAAACTTATGACCTTCTAATTCTATCACGCAATCCTCTAAAGCATCAGATATCCTAATGGATTTACCGATAGCAGTTTCTACGACAAAGGGCTCATCAATACTTTTACTTTTAACAAACAAGTTAGCACAAAAAGCAGTCAAAATGAAACTCCTACAAGCACCAGAATCAAATAACACAGGCACAAATTTGGTTTACTAGGAACGTACCTGACACAACACCGGGGTTCACCCTAACCTCCTCTATGGTAATAGTGAATACTCTGGCGCTCACTCTCTACAATTCATTCCCGATCCTCTTTTTCACCCTAAAACTCTTGGCCCTTGGCTTCTTGCAATCCCTACTCAGATGGCCCTCTTCACCACAACTATAACACCTTACAACCCCACACTTTCTTGTCACATGTCCGGGCTTCCCACATTTGAACCAGACGTTCAATCCCCACTTACACTCTCCCGTATGCTCCCTTCTGCATTTACCACACCTCTTCATCCCCGCACCTGACATAACCACCTTTCGATCATCCACCCTTGCCTTCTTGTTATTTGTAGTGACATTACCACATCCAAACCATTTTCCATTCCAGTTCCTATCACCACCACTCTTCTTACTCATCTCTGCCACCTCTCTCTCATCATATAATCTCCCAACCAGATCCACTGTCGACCTAAAAGTGCTTGGTCGGGCAACAATCAAATGCTTGCGGATATCAGTCGGCAATCCCTACACATACCACTTAATCTTCCTCGACACCAGCGTCACCTGATCTGGCACCAACCTCACCATTTCATTGAACTTGGTGGTGTATTGTTGGTGGGTCATGGTTCCCACCTCAAGCTGTAGGAACTCCCTCTCTATCTTGTCTAGTTCCCTGTGAGGACAAAATTTCTCAATCACCATCTTTAACTCTTCCCACCTCATCTTCCTGATGGCCTTGGCGCCCTCGGCTTGGACAATATTTCCCCACCAACACAAAGCCGAGTTAACAACCGAGTGAGTGGCGAACTTCACCTTCTAGTCCTCCCTGCACTCACTAATCTCTAACACCGCCTCCATCTCTCTTACCCAACGGTGAGCAGTGGCAACATTACCGTTGCCATTGACAGTTGGGGGTTTACACCGTTGGAATGCCCCGTAGCTGCACCCCTTTGCGGTTTCCTGCACTACTACCTCCTCCTCATCACTGGAGGCCGCCTTCTCCGCATTCAATTCCTCCTCTCCATCATGACCCCTCTCATTCCCCCTTCTTCCAGCTATAGTCCTTCTCTCTTCCTCCTTCTCCTTCCTCTCATCTTCCCTCACAACCATGATGACTTCAGTCACTACAGACGGTAGGATCATCTTCATGAATTGGTGAACCTCCTCCACTACTACCTCATTCACTGGGGCCCTCAAGTTCGCACTCTTATAACCACCTTCCTGATGATGGATCTCAGGCTCTTCACATGCTATTTCAGCAGCTCTAGCCCTATTCTTTATGACACGCGGTAAAGCACCGTGTCCGCCACGTACTCCACTGATGATCTACCACCGGCCATCTCTAAACACTATAAGATTCAAACACTAACACGGTCATTCCAGGTAATAGCTTAGTTTATGTTAAGTATAGTAAGTCCCTAATTACAGTGGCCAGTTGTGATTAGCCACTTACTTTACTCTTCATATTCCAAGCATTTCCTATCCTGACTACATCAGTATCTAAATCTACTAAGATCACATAACTCAAATAGCACACGCACTTAATACCGGTTAACATTAAGAAAAGAAATATCTGAAGGCACGTAGCTACTCGGGCTGGCATCCTTCCCTTCGTCCCGTTTTCAGTTTAAGTTTAGGTTTTTGAAAATGTATTCCTATTTCTCTTAAACTTTAAGGCCTCGTTCCCGGAACGCTTACAGTTGGACATTCATCGCACATAATGTTTAAAAACAATAAATATTTCATAAAACGTTGCAGCTGAATTAAGTTAACAAAAACCAGTCATGCATATAATTATTGTTGCAAAGTAATACATTGGTGTGTTTTAGGTGTTTGAATTCTTGTGCATACAAGTTTGAGAGAAGTTATACTTGTTGGTGGCATAAGGTTTGTTCTGGACCCCGAATTTTTCATGTTTTATAAATTCTTTGGGGCTGAAAATGTATGTACACGATTTTATAAATATGGTGTGTGTAACCATATGCACTTGTGCTTATATGTTGAGAATTTAAGTTTTTCATGTCTTGTTTAGGCCCAGGAATATGGTAATAAGCCTAGAACATGATGTTGTGGTGATTTGGGGATAAAAATATATTAGAAATATGTTACACAGGATGGTCATGTGCTTACATAAGGCCCATGCACCTAAAATCGCCATAGAGAAAGTTCTATGTAGGGTCATGCGCCCAAATAGGGTTCATGTGCCCAAACAGTACCCCATGCGCCTAGAAAATGGCTTAGAATTTCTAAGTCTAAGTCCATGCGCCTGAATAGTGGTTCATGCGCCTAAGTTCTAAGCTCAGGCACCCAAGTAAGATACCATGCGCTGAAATAGTGCCCATGCGCCCAAAAGGATCATGCACCTAAGTGTTGAAATGCCTAAGTGTAGATTCATGCACCCGCATAGTTGAAAAGCGCCTAAGCAGGGCTCATGCGCCTGCATAGTGCTCATGCACCTAACACATAAAAAAAATTTCTGACATTTTGAGGAAAAATAGAATGATTAGAGTTTGACCATAGTTTGACTTTAGGGTACTAATTGTTATTATTATGCATGATTATAAGTTGTTCTTAAAATATATGAAATGGTTTTGTTTAATTTCCGCTGCAATGTTTTAAATAATTGTATGTCTTATGTGTGATGAATAACCAACTGTGAGGTACCCGGGAACGGGGCCTTACAGGTAAAGGCAACACGAGTTGCTTTTCTGGATTAAGAGGTAAAAAGCAAACATCTTTGAATGGTTGGATGAAAAACCTTCCATCCCAACCTTTTCATTTGAAGCCGGTTTCAAATGATTCAAAGATGAAAATGACCAAAGGTTCAAAACCAAATTCTTTCCCTTCATGTCTTAAACAAAAAATGTTTTCCAAATTTAATTCATTCAAATCCAAATTAATTGAACCGAAACAAATTTCACAAATTAAAAAGAAGGATACAAATATCCCCTATATTTCAACAGATTGTTTGTTGAAGCAGGTTACTTCTACCGTAACAAAAGGAACACTCTGGACTATGATGGTCGGGGTTCCCCTTTTAAACCAATATGTTTATGAGTGTAGGAATAATTAAGGAGGATTGTTTGTAATCCGATTTACTGACAGAGATTGTTCCTAATTCAACGTTGAGGCGGAACAAACAGGTTAAGGTCATGGTATTTTATCTACAATCTAGATTTTTATCTGCACAATCACAGTTCTAACTCAGAATCACTGCATATTTCTTGATAATTCATTTCTTATCTTAATATTTAGTGTAGTTTGGAAGACCTTCTTTGGTAAATTTTTACTTTTATACAGTTTTATAAAAATATATATATATTTTAAAAAATATAAAAAAAGAATTAAAAAATTAAAAAAATAATAAAAAATAGGTTTGCAAAAATAAAAATTTAGGGGAACAGTATTATAGTATTATAAAATTTAAAAAAAAATGAAAAAGAGAACTGGGAACTTGATTCGAGATGACTGAGAAATGATTGTATATCATCTTGAAATACTTGTTCTTGCATGACTTGCATTTTAAAATGAGAAATGATAGTAACTGATGCTGCTATCTGATTTACAAACAAACAGATTCTGCAAATAAAGTAGACAGATTCTTGGTAGACTTAA
This sequence comes from Flaveria floridana, assembly GCA_018326465.1. Classification (NCBI taxonomy): domain Eukaryota; kingdom Viridiplantae; phylum Streptophyta; class Magnoliopsida; order Asterales; family Asteraceae; genus Flaveria; species Flaveria floridana. Next base: position 946 of record BJCO01647791.1, on the reverse strand, counting down.
ATAAAAGAAAAACAGACAGATTCTTGGTAGACTCAAATAAAGTAGACAGATTCTTGATACTGCAAACAAAAGAAAAACAAATAGATTCTTCAATAATATGCTTGGTAGACTCAGCCTGAAGAATAAAGTAGACAGCAAAATAATGATTTAAATTAAAATATATGCTTATGGATGTCTGGATTTACGCAATTATTTTGGCCTGCACGAAAACTGTGTCCCGACAAAAAATTGGATTGAGAATTGATCTTTCACCCACCATGATGCAAATCATATAAGCCATATCTTTGAGCCATGTTTGGTGTATTTATGTGTCTTGTATTTGTGCTAATCTCATGTACTATATGGAAGTACTGACCTGGAGTGATGATCTCCTTTGTTGTACGATAATACTGACCTGGAGCTCTCATCGACACATGATTAAATGGTCATCTCCTTTGTTATACGTGAGTATAGACCTGGAGCTCTCACTATTTTGGTCTAACTTGTGTCAGATCATCTAATGATGAATTCATCATAGAATGCAATATTCTGATGATAATCACTTGCACACTAATGCACAAGTCCTGCTCTATAAAGATCGTAACAAAATTCAAGAAATCCTGAGGTTGGGTGTTGGACCAAAAGAACCAATGAGCCAGATCAGAAAAAACTTTAAGTCCCACAGACATCATAACAACCGAAGAATACTACATCAGCTAAAGACAAAAGTCTGAAGACAAAGTCTGAAGACAAAGTCTGAAGACAAAGTCTGAAGACAAAGTCTGAAGACAAAAGCTGAAGACAAAGTCTGAACACAAAAGCTGAAGACAAAGTCTGAAGACAAAAGCTGAAGACATAGTTTGAAGATAAAGTCTGAAGACCAAGTATTCAGAGGTTGTCATAACAGCTGAAGAAGTACTCTTCAGTAGTTGTGATGGTTTACTTTCAGTAGTTGTCTTTATATTTT
>BJCO01647753.1:0-22833 GCA_018326465.1 Flaveria floridana | reverse complement strand
AATATGTAATTCATTCATTATCTTTAAAAAATATAATATAGATTGTTTTTATAGGATACGGTGTATCGCACTATATGGTACACCGTACCGCGTACCGAATTGGCGTACCGAATGAACCTACCCCCCCGCGTACCGAATTTTATATATTGACGAACCGCGTACCCGTTTTCGTACCGCGTACAGGAACGTACCGCGATCCATGTGACTATGTGTTATACACAGTTAGCAGGTGAATGGAGATTTCATGAATGCCTTCGTGATTGGTTTATGATAAATTGCCACAAGGTTTTGTTTCAACAAAAAACTATTTAGTTTCTATTCTTGGAGTTTATACCACCTTTCCTTCAAAAGAAAAAAAAAATGAACATTTTCTTTTGCTCTGATGACATGTTCATCATATTTCTCAAACATCATGAAGACCGCCTCAGGTTCTAATTTCCATTACAACATACCAATATCCTATTATCAGGTAAGCTTCATCCCCAAAATCATATAACTTTCAGCACCCATATCAGGAGGTAAAAGTGTTTTCAATTTTTTTTTCTTATAAAACTATGTCATGGGCTATAATTTCTACTCTTTTCCGTTGAATAGTTGAATTTACTAGTTCACTCGCTTATCATTTGTGTTGGAATTTTTCATGGTTTTTGTTCTTCGCTCTTTCTTATGTTGCACGATGGCCTCTGATCGGTATGTTTTTCTTTCCTATGACAAATTAAAGAAATAGTTGAAACTGAGTTTTATGCCATCGTTAAAGTTAATTATCGTCCAAGCATCGAATCTTTATTGCCCTCGTAAGTAGGGAAAGTGTGCTGTTTTGTTATTTATTGGGGTTTAGGTTACCAAGGATTGCAATGCAAAACAGATTGGAACACTACTCTCTCTTCTAGAAATATATATATTTTTATCTATGTCTATATACTTACATAGGGTTCTCGTTTCAATGATTTGGGTGGGTCTAACTTTGCTAAGTTGGTTAAAAAGAATGTAAAAAAATACATGTTATTATGTTTGCATTCCCAATCTAGGTCTTTGTTTCTTTTTTATCTGAGTTTTTCTTCATCAGTGCATGACAGACATTTTAATGATATGCTTATATTTCTTTCCCCTTTTGAAACTTAGGGGTTGAATTAGTGTTTTCATGTGTATGATGGAAATTTTAGTGTGAAACCACCAGGTGAACGAAACTTTGAATATGCAATCACTGACTACATAATGTTCAATCCAACAATAAGAACTATATTGTAAGTTTCACCCTAAGAATTTTTCTGTTTTGAGCTAGATCAGCATTTTCGTTTCCATTTTAATATAAACTTATGCTATTTGGAATTCAAGTGGGTGCAGGGTTGAACAAACATAATAGTTGCATGATTTTTATGCATCTTCTAATGACTAGAAATACAGATGCAATTAGCTTGATTTAACTTCTAATGACTAGCATTGTGATATCATTATCATCTTATGTATTGGAGTAAACTTGCAAACGAAACTGAGAAAAAAAGGCATCAAACTGTTATTTGCTTTATAGTAATTTGATGCTATTAGCAGGGTATTATTTTTTTCTTGACACTGTGGCTGTAGTAAGTATTCACATGGCCTTCACGATGTGAGACTGGGGTTGGAGAAGCATAGAGCTAGCTGCCATCTCTTGTTAGTGCATATCTGGTGGTCAGTTTTGAGCACATCTCTTACTTATGATTCTTGTGATTGTGCATGGTTAGTTGGCTTTATACAATGTATAAAAGAGGTTTTGCATGCTAATTGTGTTAACTTATTGCTCATTGAACAGTAATGAGGAACAGAAAAAGGAATCAACACAGAGGACAATTCTGATTGAAGGAATTACATGGTGCTAAAAGCAATTTTAATTATGGAATTAAGTGTGCTAACAGCACTTCACCTGTCTCATACATCCAGTGTATCTCTCTCTGCTCTCTTGGGATTGATTATACCGACATGATACGCATCAGTGAATTGGGCAAATGACTCCCACTTAAGTCACCTGCCCCACAATGACCACGGACGTAACTATCGCTTTTCAGGTAACAATGAAATCAGTTCTCCTTTACATTATTCCTTTTTGTTAGGTTAATTGGTGTCAACTGTCAAATGCTTTGGTCTAGTCATAGTGATCAACATTTTCTGTTTTTTAGTTCATCATTTTCTAATGCATGTGTTTTCCTTTCCCGGCCTGTACCTATGAGTTTTGTTGGAATCAGGCCCACAATCAAACTTTTTTCCTATTTTGCAGGAAACTAGCTGTGATTCTTTAATAATGAGCAATCGGAAATCTGCCACTCAAAAACCATCGACCAAATACCCTTATTTAAGCTAACCAAAACCTTAACCTACTCAAAGTCAAATCCCTAGTTTCTATACATTAATAACTCAATAAACTTGCAACACAATTAAATACTAAACCGATAACTATAAACATCCAAACTAATATTAAATACTAATTAGTTAAAGTAATAAACCTTCTAAAAACCCTCCTTTTCTGCAGCAGCCATAATTCTCTAGAAAATCATCTGTCAACTGTTTTTCAATTTAGCCCTTCAACTTTCTTGATTTTTCACATATTAACTTCCATTAGTTTTATGTCCAAGAAATGCTTAGTCGGTTACTGCTTGAGGAATCACGAAACATATGATCTTTGAGTTACCTTCTGAAAATCTTGCAGTAGCCGATGCTGTACAAAAGGTCATTCGAGATCACCTCTCCTCCAACTTAAATACATCCTAGCCCAATTTTTTTTTAGGTTTTGGAGTGGAGACTAGGCCGCAAGACTAGAAACTATCACTATTCCTCATCGGTGATTGGTGAATTGAACCCACACAGACAAGGTTTTGACTTGCTTTTATTTTGATGGCTTTGCTTAAGGCAATTATTCATAATTTAGTTGCTGCATACTAGGAACTGATGGTTTAGGTTTTTGCAATATTTATATACAGAATTCATTTGTTGGCATTCGAGTAGTGCTTAGTTGTAACACTTGGCAGGATGATGTCCTAGCTCTGGAAGACTGAGCAATGGATGCTGATCACATTCACCCCATAAAGTTTTGTCCAACAATAGAGGAGGCAGAGTTGATTAAGGTAAACTGTTAGTTGAGTTGTTTAAAAGTTTAAGTGATAGAATAAACCCTGATCTTGGAGGAACTTGTCATTAAATTCCTCATAATTTAATTCATGCTTACTTGTAATCGATATTTCTTGCTTTTGCATTTTTTATCAGCGGTTAAAGAATCACTAGAAACATTTGTAAAAATTGCAAGTGCATTGCATAATATCTGTGATTAAGGAAGCTTTAACACTTCCATTTTTTCAACTTGTTTCGAGAATAAGAAATTTTCAACCTCAAAGTTGTTAATATACATATATGCCTTAAATGACCTTTTTAAAAGAATATTTTATAATAAGCATGTGCCTATCCCTGAAACTCTTAAATGATTGTCGATTTTGAACGTATAATTGTTGGTTCTGCGGAAACAAGAAACATATCAACTTCGAGTGACCTTCTGAAAGTTTTGCTAAGCCACATTTTGTTATACTAGACTATCAAGATCACCTCTCATCCAGCCCTAACATATAAACATTTATGAGTTTATATTTTTATTTCTACTTTGGCCCACATTTTTGTTGCTAGCCCAATTTTTTAATCTAGGTTTTGGAGTGAAGACAACGCGGCAGAACTAATTAATTTGAAAGACGTCTACAAATTAATTCAAACTTGATGGATGCATTTTGTGCATGTTTGGAACAAGTTAATTTAAAAGATGTCTACAGAGTGATGATGGTGAAATTTTGTGGTATTTCTTTAATTTTATGTTCATTTAATCCGTGACCGCTCTTATTTTCTTTTTTTAACCATGATGGAATTGTTTTAATAATGCTTATTTGCTAATAGGTCTTAAAACACATGCTTGCCTTGGACCACCATCCTTCTAGGTTTGTTTTCTTCTGTGTTCTTTTATTTTCTTTTTAAACAATTTTATTCTTATGTAAAGCTTGTATTATGATGTTATGCTCTTTGGTTAGGTTTATCATGTGCAAATGCTTTGGTTAGGCCACCATGATTACGGTTTTGTGGTTTATTTAAACTTATAATTAATGTCTTATATATCATTATTGGTACTCCTTTTCTTGTCGCTAATTGTTTTTTTATATTAATCTCAGGTTTTAATACATCCAAGAAATGCTTGTGAGTGGATGAGACTATTTCCATTCCTGGTTGCAAGTACTCTTATGTGAATTGGCGTATATGCTTGTTTATGGCATTTTTCATAGTATAGTGAGCTACAAAAATTGGCTATCTTTTTTTTTATTCTTATGATCAACTCTTTTATTTTGTCTATTTAGGTTATTGGGTATCGAGCCATGATGACCACAATATGTGGTTTATCTTTAGTTGTTATGTTTATTTTATTTCTTTTGCATTGTTATTATTTTTCTTATTTTAATCATGATTGAACTTTTAAATCTTGTTTATTTGCTAATAGGTTTGAAAATGTTTGCTTGGCTACGATTTCCGTCCTTATTGGTTTGTTTTCCTCTTTGTGCTCTTCTCCTAACCTATTTATAATTTTTTCTTATAAGGTTAGGGAAATTAAGGAATGGGCCCACTAGAAGCTGAGGGCATGGAGACACCAAGATTGGTAATCATTTTATATTTATATTGTTCTTATCATTTAGTATTTGAGTGCTTGAGTAACCAGTTTCAATTTCGATTTGTAGCCGTACTCTGTTTGCCAAATATTTTTGGCAGGTATAGCCTTGACTTTCATCATGCTTTTCATGATTGGCATGGTGAAAGGCAGGTGGCTCGAACTTGAGTCATATTCAACATCATCAATCATCTCAAATGGGACTGATCATGACATGCAACATGAGGACACACCTAGTTCTTTTCATATGGGTTTTTCCCGACGATGTTGTATTTTGAGAAGGGGTGCAGAGCATTTATGGATTTTTGCCATGTGCAGACACAATGCGAGAAGTGGTGTTCTTAATGATTATGTATACGTGTTTGATGATGTTGGGGAGGATTGGGTATGCATTCGAATCCAGGCTTTGTTCTTGTTACCTGGAGATAAGGTGATTGGTGCTGGTGTGTTCCGGGTGCTAATGGCTTTGCCAAGAATCATCTCAGTCACGGTAAAACTTCCGATCTACATTACTCCATGTTTGTATAGACACGCGTAATTTTAAATTTTATCCTTTTCTATTTCTGCATAATTCTGATTACATGTTCTGTTCCTTGCATGTGAAAAGGTGTACCTTACTATGGCAAGTTTATATTCACTCTTTAATCATTCTTACACATGTGTGAATCTCATTGTTTAAAATATGTATTAGCCTTAAGCAAGTTTTCTGCTATACATGGCTTTATATTAAACAAGTTATTAATCTAGTGGAGTCCAGAACAGGTTCTTTGCCCTTAAGCAAGTTTTCTGCTATACATGGCTTTTAAACAAATTATTAATCTAGTGGAGTCCAGAACAGGTTCTTTGCCCTTAATTTTTCGATAATTGTCTCGCCATCTCCCTCTGTTGTGGTCATTAAGAGCACTTAAAAACAACTTATTTTGTTAAATACATAGTTAATCATAGAAACCTCATTTAATACTGAAGATGCATTATGCTATGCCCAACATTTATCTTACAAGTAACAAGTTGAAAGTTACTAAATGTTATATGAGCATGTCACTTATGTTATTTAAATTATTTTCACATCCTTTCCTTGTGTAATCGAAAATAAAATTTAAACCTAAAATAATCTATTGGGTAGAAATAAAAACTGATTTCAGGCATTTCTCACGGGACTCCTAGACTGCTACTGACAGCCTAGCTCATTCAAGTTTAGAGCTTTTTATAAAATATGTTCTGAAAATTTTACTTCTTTCCCAATTATACTAACCAACTTCCATTATCTTTTGAATTTCAGGCTTCCTACAAGGGACTCTAAGGCTGCTATTGACAGCCCAGATTTTCAAGTCTAAAGGTTTTTGCGAGGTTTTCTTTAGTTGTACTAACCGACCTCCCTTCTCTTTTAGATTTCATGTTATTCTGCATGCGACTCCCAGGCAACCTAGCTCTTTCAAGCTTAGAGTTTTTCATGAGGTATTTATTAAATTTTGCTTCATTTTTAAATCATAAAACCGACTCCCACTCTCTTTCAAATTTCAAACTTTTCTACAAGGGTCTCCCATACCACTATTAACAACCTGGCACTTTCAAGCTTGAAGCTTTTTATGAGGTATATTATTCGTTACTTCTTCACTTGTACTAACCGACTTCCCTTTTTTTTTCAAATTTCACGCTTTTCTATACAAGCTTGCACACTCCTATTCTTTCAAGCCTGGAGCTTTATACGAGTTATGTTTACGAATCTTACTTCTTTAGTGGTACTATTCCTCTTCTATTCTCTTTGAAATTTAATGATTTTCTACATGGGATCATGTGCCCCTATTAACTGTTATGCTCCTTGAAGCTTACAGCTTTTTCAAGGCTTCTTTAATCTTACTTCTTTCCATTCTTTTTCAAGTTTCAAGCTTTTCTATTCTGGATCCTATTGACTACCAAGCTTTTTCAACCTTAGAGTTTTTTACGAGAAGTTTTTATTAAATGTTGCTTCCTTTTCACTTGTATAATCTGACATCTAATTTCTTTCAAATTTTAGGTTTTTCTTCAAAGGACCTGCAAGCTCCTTTTGACCGTCCAGCTTTCAAGGGTACAACTTTTTATGAGGTATATGTTTTTGATCCTTACTTCTTCGATTTTACTAACTGACTTTCACTCTTTCAAATTTTAGGATTTTCTACACGGGACTTTCAGGCTCCTATTGATAGCTAAACTCTTTCAAGTTTAAAGCTTTTCAAGGTATATTCTTGAATCTTACTTCTTCTTTAGTCGTACCGATGAACTTTCATTTTCTTTCAAATTTCAACCTTTTCTACACTAGACTCGCAAAGAAACTATTGGCAGCCTGACTCTTTTAAGCCTAGAGCTTTTTACAAGGTATGTTCTTAAATCTTACTTCTTTTCAGTTGTGCTAACCTACTTCCATTACCTTTCAAATTTTAGGCTTTTCTTCATAGAACTCCATCTCTTTAAAGCTTATAGCATTTCAAGGTTTTTGTTTGAGTCTTACTTCTAACTTTGTACAACGATTTTCATTTATTTAAATTTCAAGCATGGGACTCAGTCTCATAGAATCCTATTAACAACTTTGCTCTTCGAACTTCAAAACGTATTACGAGTTATGTTCTTTAATCTCACCTCTTTCCATTCTTTTTCAAGTTTCAGGCTTTTCTACTCTGGGTCCTATTGACTACCAAGCTTTTTCAAGGTTAGAATTTTTTGCGAGAAATTTTATTGAATGTTACTTCTTTTTACTTCCAATCTCTTCAAATTTTAGGTTTTTCTATAGAGGACTTGGAAGCTTCTTTCACCCGTGCAACTTTTTCAAGGTTAGAGCTTTTTATAGGTATGTTCTCAAATCTTAGTTTTTTAGTAGTACTAACTGATTTCCAATCTCTTTCAATTTCCAGGCTCTTCTACACGGGACTGGCACACTATTTGTGACTATTTTGTTTCAAACTTGAGCTTTTTACGAGCTATATGTTCTTGAATCTTACTTGTTTGAATTGTACTAATTGACTTTCATTCTCTTGCAAATTGTGGGCTTTTCTACACTGGGCTTACACTTTCCTATTTACAACTAACTCTTTGGAGCCTTCAAACGTTAGGCTTTTCTTCATGTGACTTGCTGGATCAAGCTAAGAGCTTTTTAAGATATATGTTCTTGAATCTTACTTCTTCATCTATGCTAACCAACTTTAATTTTTTTTTATCAAAATGTAAGCTTTTTTACATGGAACTCCAATCTTCTATGACAGCCTAGCTCTTTTAAGCTTAAAGCTTTTCACGAAGTGTGTTCTTTCAAGTTTGAGACATTTCTACGTGGGACTCCAAGGCTGCTATGGACAGGTCAGCTCTTTCAAGTTTAAAGGCAGAGCTTTTCAAAAGGTGTGTTCTTTCAAGTTTCAGGCATTTCTACACGGGACTCCAAGGCTGCTATGGACAGCTCAGCTCTTTCAAGTTTAAAGGTTTTTATGTGGTAAGATTTTGAATCTTACTTCTTCAGTTATACTATCTTACCTCCATTCTTTTCAATACCAGGTTTTTCTACATGTGACTCCCAGCCTAGTTCTTTTAAGTTTAGAGTTTCTTTGAGATATGTTCTAATATTTTACTTCCTTCTCAATTATACTAACCGACTTCCTTTCTCTTTCAAATTTCAGGCTTTTCTACACTGGACTCTAACCGATTTCCTTTCTCTTTCAAATTTCAGGCTTTTCTACACTGGACTCTAGGGCTGCTATCGATAGCCCAACTCTTCATGTTTAAAGGTTTTTGCAAGGCATGTTTGTAATGTTACTTTTTCTTTGGTTGTTAGCCTACCTACCTCTTTCAACTTTAGAGCTTTTTATGGGATATGTTCTGAGTTTTTACTTCTCAATTATACTGACCGATTTCTATTCTCTTAAATTTCAGGCTTTTCTACATGGGACTCTAACGGTCTATTGACAGCCCAGCTCTTTAAGTTTAAAGGTTTTTCTGGGGCATGTTTTTAAATATTACTTTTTCTATAGTCGTGCTAACCAACATCCTTTCTCTTTCAGATTTCATGCTTTTCTAGATGTGACTCCCGGGCAACCTAGCTCTGTTAAGTTTAGAGTTCTTCATGAGGTATCTTCTAAATTCTTACTTCGTTCTTAATTATATAACCGACTCCCATTCTCGTTCAAATTTCTGACTTTTCTACAAGGGACTCCCAAATCACTACTAACAACTAGACTCTTTCAAGCTTATAGCTTTTTATGAGATATGTTATTGAATGTTACCTGTTCACTTGTACTAACAAACTTCCTTTCTCTTTCAATCATGCTTTTCTACACAGGACTTGCACACTCCTATTCTTTCAAGCCTAGAACTTTATACAAGGTATGATTACGAAGCTTACTTATTTACCGGTACTATCCCACTTCTTTTCTCTCTCAAATTCCAGGCTTTTCTACATGCGACTCCCATGCTTCTATTGACAGCTCAATTCTTTTAAGCATAGAGCTTTTTACGAGGTATTTGTTTTTGAATCTTACTTCTTCAATTGTACTAACCGACTTTCACTCTTCCAAATTTCAGAATTTCTACATGGCACGTTCAGGCTCCTATTGACAGCTTGACTCTTTCAATTTCAAAGCTTTTTACAAGCTATGTTCTTGAACCCTATTTCGTCTTTAGTCGTACTAACAGACTTTTTATTTTCTTTCAAATTTCCACAGGACCTACAAGAACCTATCGACAGGTATAATTAACTCTTTTAAGCCTAGAGCTTTTTACAGGTATGTTCTTGAATCTTACTTCTTTTCAGTTGTGCTAATCTTTCAAATTTCAGGCTCTTGTTCACAGGACTCCTGTTGACAACCCGCTCTTTCAAGCTTAGAGCTTTTTACAAGGTATGTTTTTGAATCTTATTTAGGTGTAATAACCAATTTCCATTTTTTTTCAAATTTCAAGCATGTGACTCTTAGGTTCCTATTAAAAGCTTGACTCTTTCGAACTTCAAAACATATAATAAGATATGTTCTTTAGTCTTTACTTCTTCGTTAGTTATATTATCCAACTAATTTTTTTTTCGAGCTTAAGGCTTTTCTACTCTGGATCCCATTGACTTCAAGCTAGCTTAGTTTTTTACGAGAAATTATATTGAATGTTACTTCTTTTTCACTTGTAGAAACTAACTTTTATTCTCTCTCAAATTTTAGGTTTTTTCTACATAGGACATGCTGGCTCCAATTGATCTTCCAGCTCTTTCAAGCGATGAGCTTTTTATGAGGTATGTTCTCAAATCTTTGTTCATCTTTACTAGTACTAACTAATATCCATTCTCTTTCAAATTTCAGGCTTATCTACATGGGACTCCCACACTACTATTGCAACTTTTTTCTTTCAAACTTGAGCTTTTTACGAGGTATGTTCTTGAATTTTACTTCTTCAATTGTACTAATTAACTTTCATTCTCTTTCAAATTCCAGGCTTTTCTACAAAGTGCTCACACTTTCCTAATGACAAAGAACTCTTTGGAGCTTTCAAACTTCGGTTTTGCTTCACATGACTTGCCAGAACTAACTTAAAGCTTTTTATGATGTATGTGTAGTGTTCTTGAATCTTAATTCCTCACTTCTGCCAACCAACATTCATTCTATCTCAAATTTTAGTGGAACTTCAATCTAACAGCCTAGCTCTTTCAAGTTTAAAGGATTTTACGAGGTATGTTCTCAAATATTACTTCCTCAATTGTACTAGTCGTCTTCTCTCTTTTTTTTTCCTTCTTTTTTTATTCCAAATTTCAGGCGTTTTCAACATAGGACTCTTTTGAGCTTTTCACGAGGTATGTCCTTGGATTTTACTTCCACTTTACTTATTTTAATAGAATTTCATTCTGTAAGTTTCAGTTGTATTAGTTGCCACCTACCACTTGTTTGTTGCTGATCAACCATAAACTGCCACAGCTTGCCATGGACGACCCTCGTTCACGCTACATCCCTTCTTTGTCTTTTATCTTTATACCCTCCCTCTCTAATTGATCTCACACCACCATAGTTGTACTCTCTAATCACCATAGTGCACCACCATTGTTCTGGTCCTGACTCGATTACTGGAACACCACGACTCTATCCCTCTTTCTTGCTCGATCACCGATCACACACAAGACTCCTTTCTTCTATTTTTATCTCTAGTTCACCACATACGAAAGCACTGAGAACTGCCGCTACCATGGACTGCTACACACCACAACCACCACTAATGGTTGCCACCACCTCGCCATCGGCACTTAACTTGTCAAGACACTATATACCATCTGGGAGTTAAGTTGAAATTCTTTATGCTTAGAGACAATCATTATATTTGGTTAAATACGTAGTTAATTAGAGAAATCTCATTTAATACTTATGTCTTGATGCATTATGCTGTGCTTATCTTACCAAGTAGAAAGTGACTAAGGAACATGCCACTTATGTTTGAATTACTTTAGCATCCTTTCCTTGGATAATTTAAAGTAATAAAAATCAGAATCATCTATTTGGGTAAAAAAGAACTGACTTTCATTTTCTTTCAAATATTAGGCATTTCTACATGGGATTCCATGGCTCCTATTAACCACCCCCAACTCTTTCAAGTTTAAATACGATGTATCTTTTGAATTTTACATCTTCAGTAGTACTAACTGGCCTCCATTCACTTTTAAATACCAGGTTTTTCTACAAGTGACTCCTAGGCAGCCTAGCTCTTTTGAGTTTAGAGCTTTTTACGAGGTATGTGACTATGTTCTAATATTTTACTTCCTTCTTAATTAGACTAACTGACTTCCATTCTCTTACAAATTTCAGGCTATTCTTCACAGGACTCAAAGGCTGCTATTGACAACCTAACCTTCTCAAGTTTAAAGGTTTTGCAAGGTATGCTCTTGAATATTAGTTCGTCTTCACTAGTGCTAACCTGTCTCCATTGTCTTTCAGATTTCAGGTTTTCTACATGTGACTCCAAGGCAGCCTAACTCTTTCAAGCTTTGAGCTTTTCACAAGGTATGCTGTAAAATCTAACTTTATCCTCAATTATATAACCAACTACCAGGGTTTGTTCTTGTTTATCGGAGATAAGGCGATTTGTTCTAGTGTGTTCCTGGTGCTAATGGCTTTGCCAAGAATCATCTTCATCATTGGTAAATTTTTCGATCTTGTTTACTGCATGTTTGTATATAAACACTTTATATTATATTGTTGGTAAACCGTATTTATGTAAAAGTCTCTATCAATGACTGATCTCTAGTGTATTGTTATTTCCTTTTTTATTTCTGCACAACTCTAGTTACATGTTCTGTTCCTTACTTCCTTCACTTGCATGGAAAAGGTGGGTACCTTACTATGTTTGAGTTTATTTTCACTCATCAATCATTCTTACATAGGTAGGATCTCATTGTTCAAAATATGTTTTAGCCTTAAGTGAGTTATCTGCCATACATGCTTTTATGTAAAACAAGTTATTAATCTAGTAGAGTCCAGAATAGTTACTTAGTACTTTGATTTTTTGCTAATTGTTGGGAGTCAAAAAAAGTTGATTTTGAAAACATTTGTTTATTTCATCTTGATTGGACAGAATTTTGTTTCCCACGTGCAAGATGATTAAAGTTCTAGGACATGGTCCAAATATGTCTTATACACGTCTTAGAGGATTAGTTTTGTTTTATAATTCTTCTAGTAGCCTTTGCTTGTTATCACTTTACTGCCTATTCACACTATGCGCTTTTTCATGATCATTGTATATTGTATATGGATGGCTTATAATTATGTGGATACGCACTATTTACTATATGTTGTGTATGGATGGCTTATAAATCCATGTATATAGTTGTTTATTGTATGTTTCCTGACACCTATTTCATATTGATCACTCACTATGTGTTACTTGTCTAGGATTATTATGTGCTCCTTGTCTATATTGTGGTACATGATGTGCTTCCAATGGTCTACTTTACATTGGTTGTGCATTGTGTTATCTATTCTTTTGTTTGGTTGCTTTACAGCAAGGGGTCTCTCCGAAAGTAACCACTCTATCCCATGTGGTAGAAGAAAGGTTTGCATACATCACCCTCCCTAGATCTTGTCAATAGTTTGGCTATGGATGAGATGTATTGGGTTTGGATATGGTTATCGGGTTTGGTTATGGTTGTGGTTATGGTTATGGCTAGTTGATCATATGACGAACACCCAGGAACTAAATAATGGTCGTTAAACTTAAATGTACTTTTTCAGATTGACCATAGTCTAGTAAGTTTCCACTTTGGCATGCTTGTTTAATCTCATTTAGCAAGGTTATAGAGAAAGTACATCATAGAAGCGCATCTGACCTGCCCATACTTTAAAGATCATCCGTGTACAAAAATTTGATTAGATGCCGGAGCCAGTAATATTTTCAGATGAGATGCTTGTTTAAACTAATTACATGGGTATTAGAGTTTCAAGCTATAGAAACATTTCCCTTTTTTTTCCTGACTGCTTATTACTTTTAATCACCTACATGAATCTCTATATTTCCATATTAATTGGCACAACATGGCAGAGTGATGTAGATGTGTCTCATGGATCTCCCACTCTTGAAAAAGAAATCAATTCAAGGGGAAAATTTTTTCTAACATTAAAGTTGCGGTATGAAGCATCCCTCTCCCTTTCTCCATATCCTCTGTTGTGCATGAAGAGCACTTAAAACATAATACTTATGTCTAGATGCAATATGTTATGCCCAACATTTATCTTACAACTAATAAGTTGAAAGTGACTAAATGTTATAGGAGCATGCCACTTATATTTGAATTATTTAGCATCCTTTCCTTGGGTAATTAAATTAAAAATATAAACGACAATCATCTATTTGGGTAGAAACTAAAACCGACTTTCGTTCTCTTTCAAATTTCAGGCATTTCTGCATGGGACTTCAAGGCTGCTATTGACAGCTCAACTCTTTCAAGATTAAAGGTTTTTACGAGGTGAGTTTTTGAACCTTACTCCTTCAGTTGTACTAACCGACCTCCGTTCTCTTTCAAATTTCAGGGTTTTCTACATGTGACTCCCAGGTAGCCAAGTTATTTCAAGCTTAGACTTCCTTCTCAATTATACTAACCAACTTCCATTTTATTTCAAATTTCAAGCTTTTCTACACGAGACTCTAATATGGCTGCTGTAGTGCTGTTGATAGCCCATGTCTTCATGTTTAAAGGTTTTTGCTAGGCATACTTTTGAATGCTACTTTTTCTTTGGTGGTCAGCCTAGCTCTTTCAAGTTTAGAGCTTTTTATGAGAAATGTTCTAAAATTTTACTTGTCAATTATACTAACCGACTTCCATTCTCCTAAATTTCAGGATTTCTACATGGGACTCTAAGTTGCTATTGACAGCCCAGCTCTATAAGTTTGAAGGTTTTTCTAAGGCATGTTTTTAAATGTTATTTTTCCTTTAGCTGTACTAATCGACATCCTTTCTCTTTCAGATTTCATGATTTTCTAGATGTGACTCCCATGCAACCTAGCTCTTTCAAGCTTAGAGTTTTTCACGAGGCATGTAATTCTTACTTCATTCTCAATTTTCTAACCAGCTCCATTCTCTTTTATATTTCTAACTTTTCTACAAGGGATTCCCAGATCACCTACTAACAACCTAGCTCTTTCAAGCTTAGAGCTTTGTATGAGGTATGTTATTGAATGTTACCTATTCACTTGTACTAATAAACTTCCATTCTCTTTCAAATTTCATGCTTCCTCTACATGGGACTTGCACACTCATATTCTTTCAAGCCTAGAGCTTTTTACGAGGTATATTGTTTACGAATCTTTCTTCTTATACTTTCCGACCTCTATTCTCTTTCAAATTTTATGCTTTCCTACACACGACTCCCATGCTACTATTGACAGCTCATATCTTTTAAGCTTATACCTTTTTACAAGGTATTTATTCTTGAATCATTCTTCTTCAGTTGTACTAACTGACTTTCACTCTTTTAAATTTCAAAATTTCTATACGGGACGTGAATGCTCCAGTTGATAGATTAACTCTTTCAATCATAAAGCTTTGTACAAGCTATGTTTCTGAATCTTACTTCTTTTAAGGTAGTACTAACAGATTTTTTTTTATTTTTTTAATAAATTTCAAGCGTTTCTACACGGGACTCGCAAGAACTTATACGTCCGCCTTGACAGGACGGTGCTCTTGCCTATTGAAGCAGACTAACTCTTTTAAGCCTAGAGCTTTTTACAAGGTATGTTCTTGAATCTTCTTTTTGGTTGTGCTAACCTACTTTGTTATCTTTCAAGTTTTAGGTTTTTCTTCACGGGACTCCCATTGACAGCCCGCTCTTTCAAGTTTAAAGCTTTCAAAAGGTATGTTTTTGAATCTTACTTCTTAGGTGTAACTAACCGACTTCCATTATGTTTCAAATATCAATCATGTGAGTCTTAGGCTCCTATTAACAACTTGACTCTTTCGAACTTCAGAACGTATATTGAGATATGTTCAATAATCTTACTTCTACATTAGTTATACTATCTAAGTTCCTTTCTTTTTCAAGTTACAAGCTTTTTTACTCTAGATCCTATTGACTAATGGCTACCAAGCTCTTTTAAGCTTAGAGTTTTTTACGTTAAACTATATTGACTGTTTCTTCTTTTTCACTTGTATAAATTGACTTCCACTCTTTTAAATTTTAGGTTTTTCTACATAGGACTTACAGGCTCCTATTAACCATCCAGTTCTTTCAAGCTTAGAGCTTTTTACGAGGTATGTACTCAAATCATTGTTCTTCTTTACTAGTACTAACTAATTTCCATTTTCTTTCAAATTCCAGGTTTTTTCTGACAATTCTTCTTTTTCAAACTTGAGCTTTTTACGAGGTATATGTTCTTGAATCTTACTTCTTCAATTGTACTCATCGACTTTCAATCTCTTTCAAACTTATGGCTTTTCTACAAGGGGCTTACACTTTCCTAATGACAACTAACCCTTGCTGGATCTAACTTAAAGCTTTTTATGAGTATGCTCCGTGTTCTTGAATCTTACGTGTTCACTTGTGCTAACCAATTTCCATTCTTTCTCAAATTTTAGGCTTTTTTTCATGGATCTTCTCTTAACAGCATAGCTCTTTCAAGGTTAAATGATTTAAAGAGGTATGTTCTCATATCTTACTTCCTCAATATAGATAATGCGAAGTAGAGGGGGGATAATTGGTTATAAGAAAACATGAGGAGGTGGGAGAGTTTATTATGAATTCAAATTCAAACTTTTGGATGATCTCTAACCTCCCATTATCCACTCTATTTGATTATCGATCTACTTTTTACTAAAATTTTAATTTACACGTGCAAGTGCACACTCACAAATATATATGTATTGGTATACATGTTTTTAACTTTTGTCTATTAGTTAATTGGTATTTTGTTTTCGCGTCCATTTAACTAAAAATTCAAAGAAGTTAATGTAAGGGGTCATTAGTGTTACGCTTATCAAATCTTTTAGATCAACAATGTAATTTCTCAAAAAATGAGACCAATCTTATAATATGAACATATCATAGTGTTAGACTAAGTTAATTTTGTAGTTGCAATATTTAATATTGTTCAGGGTACTAAAGTGTAATTAGTTTTCTTATATATTTGGCTGTAATCCTTGATTTCAAAAGATATCGTAACCTTTTCCATTCAAGTGTTGATTTGGTATCAGAGCCAAATCAACTCTCGGTCACAACAAATCAGCCAAACCCTAATTCTGCCGCCAATCATCATCATCCTCTTCAATAAACCTAATTCAGTTCATAACCCTAATTCAATTCATGGCTGCAATCATAACCTTCTCAAATCAGGAGAAAACTACTCACAATTCTCATAAGTTTGCCTTCACTCTCAAACCTACAAACTATGGCTATTGGCGTTCTATGATCGAATCCTTTCTCACCTCTCACAATCTTTTCGGTTATGTTGATGGAACTGTTCCATGTCTAGAACAGAATATCACCAATGAATCTGCCACCACCAATAATCCAAGCTGTCTCCCGTGGATCTCAAACGATACTCATATTCGTATGCTTATCATCTCCACCGTGTCAGAAGAATCTTACCAACATGTTCAAGGCAAAACTTCTCGTGAGGTATGGCTGTCTCTTGAACGGGCTTATGCGCCTGTTACTTCGGCTCATGAGTTTACTCTTAAAAATCAACTTCTCAGAATCACCATGAAGGGTGATGAAAAACCTGCAGATTAACTTAGTAGGGCGCAAGAATATGCGACTGCTCTAGCTAATATTGGAGAACCAATGAAAGACAAAGATCTGGTGATGTTAACTCTTGCAGGGCTACGTGAGGAATACAATGGTCTTAAGGCAAACTTATTGGCTCGGTCACCTCCTGTTAGTTTTCATGAACTACATGGTTTCTTAAGTGATCATGACTACATGATTACGAGATTTTTAGCCACAACTCCACAAGCTCCCCAAGCGTTTCTGGCCACAACTGCACCCTTTTCACAGCCCCTCATAGTTGCTGCCCCTTCTGTCCCACAACCTAATTTTGATCAGCTTTAACAACAGTTTCAAAATCTTCAACTTATGGCTTCCCAACTGGGTTATCACCTTAACCCGATCTCTTCTCCACGACCCCAAGCCTTCTATGGATCTCGGTCTTCCAACAATAACCGAGGTGGTCGTAGTTCTCGTGGTTATTCACGTGGTGCTTCTCACACTCGCCCTCGCGACAACAATGGCACACGTCAGTTTTCATGGGCTTCAACTCAAAACACTGTTTATGGTCACTGTAATCGATGTGGGATAGGCCATCTACCTTCTCAATGTCCTAATCAACCTAACCAGGCTCGTTCAGCACCACAGGTCAACTATGCAGCATTTTCAGATGTTGGCTCACAACCTGGATCCACTTGGAAGCCCGACACCGGTGCAAATAGTCATGCCACTCCAGACCTATCTAGCATTGACAACTCTGAGGCCTACTATGGTAACGATTCTTTATATGTTGGTAACGGTAATTCTATACCTATTTTTCATATTGGCTCATCAAAATTTTACTCCCCCACTAAAACCTTTACTTTATCCAACATCCTTCACGTTCCTGGATTAAAACAAAATCTTTTATCAGTTTAAAAGTTTTGTGAAGATAATAATGTTTTCTTTGAATTTCACTCTTCCCATTTTGTTGTGAAGGACGAGTCTACTCACACTATCCTCCTGACGGGCCCCAGTGAACAGGGTTTGTACTCCATTCGTCTTCCACAATTCCAGTCCTTGCCCAAGATTGCTTTCACTGCTGTTAAAGCTTCATCAAATATCTGGCATCAATGTTTAGGACATCCTCATGCTCAAGTTTTTCGTTCAATTGTTTCTCATTGTTCTTTACCTGTTTTGGACAAATTATCAAATAAATTATTTTCTTCTTGTCAATTAGAAAAATCATCTAAATTGTCTTTACCTGATTCTACTTTTCCTAGCAATAATATTTTGGATCTTGTTTATTGTGATGTTTGGGGTCCCTCATCTACACCATCACTTGATGGTCATCGATATTTCTTATTATGTGTTGATCACCACTCGCGATATACGTGGTTTTATCCTTTGACTCAAAAGTCGGATGTTTATACAATTTTAACAAATTTTATCCCCATGGCCGAACGTCAGTTTAACACCAAATTGAAATGTATTCAATCTGACTGGGGAGGGGAATTTCGTTCTCTCACCAACTTTTGTCGTAACCTTGGCATTCTTCATAGACGTTCTTGTCCTCACACAAGTGAACAAAATGGCTTTGTCGAACGCCGTCATCGTCATGTTGTGGAAACTGGACTCGCCCTCCTGGCCCATTCCAGTCTACCATAACGTTTTTGGCAGTTTGCATTTGAAACGGCAGTGTACTTAATAAATCGGCTCCCCTCTCGGGTCTCCTCTAATAAATCTCCTTTTGAACATGTTTTTAAACGAAAGCCTGATTATTCCTTTTTACGTATCTTTGGCTGTCAATGTTTCCCTTATCTACGTCCCTACAATCATCACAAAATTGCTTTTCGATCAACTTCTTGTGTCTTCCTTGGTTACAGCCTTGTTCAACATGGTTATCGATGTTTTGATCCATCAAATGAAAGGATTTATGTGGCTAGACACGTCCGCTTCAATGAACATGTCTTCCCTTATCAACCTCCACCCCCTACCCACTCT
Organism: Flaveria floridana; assembly: GCA_018326465.1. Lineage (NCBI taxonomy): Eukaryota > Viridiplantae > Streptophyta > Magnoliopsida > Asterales > Asteraceae > Flaveria > Flaveria floridana. Next base: position 4,014 of record BJCO01647753.1, on the reverse strand, counting down.
TCACCCCCATCCGACTCTCCATATATCTCCATCTTTCCTAATCCACCACCTGGCTTTCCACCCGAACCTACCCTATCACCACCTCCTTCCGTATTGCCTGCCCAAACACCATCTTCAAACTCAACATCTCAACAAACAACCCAAACGTCACCACAGTCTGTCTCCCCATCACCACCTACCTCGCATTCTCCCTAACCAAACACCAACACTCAACCTGCTCCGCGGCCTCGACCTTCGAATTTTCGCCCCAATCCCAAACAAACTGACCGCTATAATCCCGCAGCCTACACAACCACCACTTCCCCTTCTTTACCTGTTGAACCTACCAGTTTTACCGTTGCTAACAAATCTATAGAATGGCGTCAAGCTATGGCCGATGAGTTGGCTGCGCTACATAGGAATGGCACGTGGACACTTGTCCCACCTGTCCCTCACACTAATGTGATTGATTGTAAATGGGTTACAGGTTAAAAACAGATGAAAACGGGAAAATTAGCAAGTATAAAGCCCGGCTTGTTGCCAAGGGCTTCCATCAACAACATGGAGTTGACTATCATGAAATTTTCAGCCCGGTCATCAAACCTGCCACTATTCGCATTGTTTTATCTCTGGCAGTCACTAACAAATGGTCTCTTAGGCAGTTGTATATTCAGACAACCTTTTTACATGGTGATCTTGATGAAAACGTTTATATGCGTCAACCTCCTGGTTTCATTGATCCAACTAGACCAGATTATGTGTGCCTATTAAACAAGTCTTTGTATGGGCTCAAGCAAGCGCCTCGTGCCTAGTTTACCAAACTATCCACTGCACTTCATAAGTTGGGGTTTTATGGGTCTAAAACGGACCCGTCGTTGTTCATTCTCAACCTATCGGGCTCACTTGTTTATCTCCTTGTGTATGTGGACGACATTATCATCACGGGTAACGACTCTAATACTATATCTACGATCATTGAACGCCTCAACTCCCTATTTGCACTTAAGGATTTGGGGCAGTTACATTATTTTTTGGGCGTTGAGGTCGTTCAAAATGGTTCTGATCTGGTGCTTTCACAACGGAAATATATTCGTGATATTTTACATCGGGCTGGTCTTGCTGATTGCAAACCTATCTCTACCCCAATGAGTCCTTCTCACGTGTTATTACCAGATGATAGCCCGTTACTTGATGACCCCTCTCGGTATAGGCAAACAGTTGGTGCTCTTCAGTATGCTACTCTCTCTCGTCCTGATATTGCCTTTGCTGTTAACAAGGTCTGCCAGTTCATGCATGCTCCCACTGAAAACCATTGGGCGGGTGTCAAACACATCCTACGTTATCTCAAGGTGTGACAACCCTAGAATTAATTTTTATTTTACAAGCCGCAGTAATATTATTTTTAGTATGTATATATTATGGAAATACATATGCATATTTGCATGCATATAAATTAATTGTTAAGGATATATAATCAGATTATTTACCTATACATATATACCTTATATAAATATATATAATTTGTGTTCATAATATGATATATGTTTAGGTATATATGACTATGGATGTACGTATGCATGCTACATGCATGCCTATATATTGATAATCTACGTATGCATGTAAGTATATATGTACCCGAAACTCACACATATGTGTATATATCTACAAGTTTTGACGTATGCATGTTTATATACCTACATGTACATGAAAAATTCTTAGAATACCAATACATATGATTGGTATATATGCATATAAAACTCACTTATATATATGTATTTACGAGTATATATATGTATCTATACAATAAAACTCAACTAAAACTAAAATTTAAAAACCTAAGAACTAAAACTTAACACTAAAAACACCAAACCACCACCCTAACCCTCGACCCTATTCCCTCGGTTAAACCCACCCAAAACCACAAAACCACCACTCGAAAACCACCATCTAAACACCACCCGATAACAACCATTACCACCTTAGGCCACCTTACTTAAACCGCCACCACACCACCTTGTCTTACCACCTAAATTATCCACGGGACTAAGCTATCTATTTCCACTTTGCTTCCTCCCCAAAACCGCCACCTATGCACCCGGTTTTCTTTGTTTCACACCTTCTAAACCGCCACCTAGCATGGCTACCTAGGTGACTCACCATAGCTAAAGAATCTATTTCATGATGATGTTGGAGAAAGGCGGTCGACCCAGGGGAATATATGCAGCCATCGACATCCATGCAAACCCAAACACCACCCAAAACCATCCTTCAACATTTGTGTCTCTCGGATCCTTATACACACACACCATCACCTCCACTCGATCATCACCACTCAACAGCTACCTTCTGTCCCTCTTCATCCCTCGGTTGTAACCAGCTTTAACCTCATCATCACCTTGTCTATCTCTCTCACTCTCGGTTACAAACAACAAAACAACATCAACAACAACAATACCCGACAACCACAACACCAAACAAACACAACCACGCACCACCAGCACTTACCATCACCATCCACGACCTTCACAACCTTGTCTCGGGTTCAAGAAGCTAGGATTTCATCAAGATCATCATCAAAAGGTGGTAAAAGGATTTTTGTTACATATATGTTACAAAACATATACATATACATATTAGTTGGTATTCAAACACCAAAATCAATTTTGAAAATTTTTAATTCATGAATCATAAGTAATGAGTTACAAAAACTCAGAAACTTATGATTAAAAAGAGATATTTTGAATTTACAAAATTAATCTCATAATTAATTAAGAAAAATCAAATAAATAGTAAATGAAAGCGATTGTAGGAATAAACATTGAAAAATTCTCATTCTTATACTAAAATATTAATCTGGAAACTTTGACAAAGTTTTGATAAATAAATAATTTATATAAATTATTTTATAATGGAAAATAGAAGAAAATATCAAAAAATAGAAATAAATTCGGGAAAATTCTGATAAAATTACAGAATGATTCTTTTAAGGTATAAAGCCTCTGGAATTATGTCAGAATTTTATTCCTTATTATAATTAAGATATGGATTTTTATATATTCTGCAGTAAATAAATCATAATAAATACTTAAAGTAAATAATAAATTCGGATAAAATCACAAATGAAATACTAAATCAGAGACTACAGAATATATAATTTTCATGTTTTTTGGAGCAGTATAAATATTTTTGCTAAATATTACAATTATTGTGAAAATTACAGTAACTAACCTGTTATGATTTGGACTTTGAGATAACTACATGATACTTGGTTTTATATCAGAAGTCTTCTGTAAAAGTTGGGAATTTTTCGAAGACAGAAGCTATTTTTAATCAATTATGGGAATGTTATGAAATTTACAGAAAATAATCTGTTAAGATTTGGATGCTATAAAAATTATGAGATGTTACTGATTTTTTGGATAAAATTCTATGAATTTTTTATGATTTTTGGACAGCAGTAGGTATTTTGATGAATTTTAGGAATATTGTGGGATTTATATAAAATAATTTGTTGGGAATTTGATATTGTGAAAATTATGGAAAGCTACAAACTGTCGAAATTATATTCTATAAAATTTTGGTGATTTTTGGATATCAGTAGCTATTTTCTATGTTATTTTGAGAATTTTGGAATAATTACAACTATTATGGATTGAGAATTTTTAGAGACCCGAAGGTGTCTATTAATCTTTTACCGTCAATAAAAACTAGAAAAATATTTAAAATATTGTCTGACACTGTGAACTATTTTGTTAGGTTCAAGTGGGAAGACACGGTGAGTTCATAGCCTCATTTTCAACCATTTGGTATTCAATAAAGTTTTGGGGGAAAAAGTATACTGTTTGGTTGATGTATTAGTTTTGAAAATATTTTTGTTGCTTACTGTCATTTGCGATACAACCATTAGTTCGAATGAGAAACCGTCCGATAATATTAGTAGCGTTAATTAGGAGAATATTTGCACTAACCGGATGAGGGTTACTGCTATTTTCCTGCACCTAACCGAATGGGGGTTATGATGTAATATTATCTGAT
>BJCO01647584.1:0-10176 GCA_018326465.1 Flaveria floridana | reverse complement strand
TTTAATCTTTGGACACGTTAATGTTTCTTATAGTTACTTGGCATGATGGTTACAAGTGAATTTAGGGGCATATGATCATATTTTATTATTTTAATATTATAGATCATATTTTATAGATTTGAGGAGCTACCTCCGTTTCTTATCGGTATTCTAGTTACAAATGTTGATGATTGTTAATAATACTGCTTATTTAAGATTTGACCACAACTTTTGTGAAAAAAATAAATTTTCTTTTAGGATATGCTTCTTTATGTAAAAAATACGTTTCTCCACTAATCTTTTGAAATTCATATCATGAAATACACATACTTTAAGAACCTCAAATATTTTGTATGTAATATATTATAATTTGATTTTATTCTTGTTATATACTTGCAACTTTATGAACATTAGAATAGTAAAAAACAAAATGTACTTGAAACCCTCAATGAGTATTTTTTTAAACTAATAGTAATAGTAATACATTATATACGCAAGTATGCTCCAAATATCTAATAAGATTTCACTACTGAATATAAGAACAAGATTATCAAAACTCAACCTATTGCCATTTTTATTAGCATCCAAGGTTACAAGGAAATAAATTTTGATAAAATTTTGTTATTATTATAATTATAACTATATACATTTTACATTGGGGTGAATAGTTACTGGTTGTCCTTTTTTTCTTTTAGTTAAAATTTTGTTATTTTTTTTTCTTTTTCTTCCATTTGTGAGGTTTAGGGACAAATGTATTTTTCAAATTTTATAGTCTTATAAACTATAACACTCTCGTTGTATCAACATTTACGACTATAAATACGCTAAAAAATTGTAAACTATATAGGGTAACGTCGGATATGAACACTAGTTTATGTACAAAAGTAATGTACATGCCAACATGTCCATCATTATGGATGTTCATGGTTACTGAAATATAACCATATTAGGTATCTAGGTGGGCCAAGTCCAAAACCCAATATTTAAAATGGATAATTTAATTCATAAATGTTTAATAGAACTTTTAACACACCCTTGTAGGATTCTCGAGACCTATATAAACAAAAGTGTACATGGACAAGAAATTAAACGTCCCTAATAATAAGTTTAATAATAAGAATAGAATTATAGTAGAAAAATATTTAATCTAAAAAACTGATAAATATTATAGGTTTAACATGTGTTATTTTATTGTTTTAAAGATGATGATATTTTGATTATTGTGTCAAATATGTAATCTAATTGTGTGTTATACGTTCATTGTGTCAAATATCAGTTCCTTGTGTCAAATATCAGTTTATTATGTCATATATTTTACATCATTTGTTATAAGTATTTATCATTGTGTTTTACCTTTTAGACCATTTTTTGCTATTTTATCATTGTTTTTATAGATTATATAAATTTGTTATCTATCATTATATTTTACAATTAAAAGTATACAAGAATATATTTCACCAATGTATTTATTAAAATTCATAATCTTGAATATAACATAATATGTTATTTTTATCATTGTTTTTTATAAATTATATAAATTTGTTATCTATCATTTTATCTTACAAATAGAATTACACGACTGTGTTATTTTTACAATATATATTTTTAAAACTGATAGGTTCATAATAACACAATTACTATAAAAAAACACATAAGTATTCATAAAAACACAACAACTAATAAAAGGACAATAGTATTATACTCATTTAAAAGATAAAATAGCCGTTATTTTTATGATGAATTTTTTATAAAAAAAATAATGTCGTATTAAAAGTTATGAACATTTAAAAAAATGAGTGAACTTGAAAAAAATTAACAAAAGTGGCTATGCCTTAAATACTAATCTAACAAATTTTTTTTACAGTTTAATCTTAACAATTAATTAAAGAGATTGATTGTTAATATTATTTCTTACACTTTTTTAGTTTTAGTAGCCTTTTTATTTGAACATTTTCCTCATCATAAATATAAAATATGCATGTGTACTTTATATTTAATTATTTATGTAAATACATAAAAAAAGTTAAAAGGGATGATGAGATGTTATTGTTCAAGTCACGTACTGTCACACAATCAATTAGGATTTGAGATTTTAATTTGCTCTAATCGGATTGTAGTGAGGCTTATACATCGCTAGAGTTCGGTATTTGTTTATTAATTCATACTTCTACTAATCTAAATTAATAAATTTCTATATGTATTCGCATATTCATCACATACGTATTGTCACACAATTATTTTGGATTTGAGATTTCAATTTTGCTATAATCCGATTGTTGTGAGGCCCATACATCATTAGAAATCAATATTTGTTATTAATTCATTACTTTACACATTTACCTATTTTACCATATTTCCATACGTATATGTATACTCATCACATACGTATACGTAAGGTATAAATAAATTATATTCTTTACAGGCAATTTAATTGTGCAGTGGACAATTTCTTGTGGTATTGTTGTTAACGGAGCATCAAATCCTCCATTATAGATAAAATTTAAAGTCCATATTAACGTTGTACCAAAATAAGCTACTAAGAACACTAAATGCATTAAAGTTGATTTGTCATGTTTACTTACAAAGGGAAAACATATTAGTGTGATTTAATTTATGTGGTGTTAAGATGATGATTCTTATGATGACGGTCCCACTAAGTATACCAAACAAAAGTTAAAAGAAAATATAATCGATTGGATTGCGAACATTGCCTCTTGAATTTCCACACACACGTATATATGTTTGCTTATAACTTTTTTTTAGTGTGATCGAATTCTCAATCAAATAAGAAAAGTATTTGTGTGTTTTAAGTATTTAAACTATTTAGGATAACTAGGGTGTCGATCTTACGAGAAATCTGTAGATGGTATCACATGTAATTGATTATTAAGTAAGTTATTTAAATATTATCTCTTAATTGTAAATTGAATTTGAATGAGATTAACTATAACTAACAAACACTTAAGAAATAGATATGGAAATTGAAGTTGATTTGAAAATAACGATGTAAAGGGATCACACCTGTGTCGCAAAATATGAAATCATGTAGACATGATTTGTTTATTACTTGTATCGAAGGATGACTACTAGGTAGATATCATGTTATGTTAATTTGTGAAACTAACTAATTCCACATCGTAGATATTTGTTTACAAACATAATTAAAGATTATTTACCTAATCAATTTCCAACGATTAATAATTCAAAATTTCAGACTAGTAAATAGATGAATTGAATTAAATACTGAAAACTATTCAATCAAAACAAGATTCAAAGATGTAAACAAATATGATAAAAAGTAACGAATGTTTAGGTCTAGAATGAATCGAAACTCATGTAGGTAAAATGGATAACTTAAATTATTTCTCTCATTCCATATTTTAGTGCATCTCTCTGTATTGATGTGCACAACTCTTGAAGCTCTCATAAATAACAAGAAAATACAAAAACAAATTTAATTCGTTGTTGAAAAAAGTATATATAAAACGACTTTGAATCTGGAGATCAAACATGTGTGGGTAATGCATAAACACATTTTTATATACACTTGATGCGAACCTCATTATAACAGCTGATCATACATGTTGAGTTGGACACACCATTGTAATATGTGTGTCAAAACTAGTTACAACACCGAATCAAACATAAGAATATAAATACACCGTTACAGTGGATAGACACATCGTTATAATGAGCTAGACACAATACTTTAATAGGTACCATTATATAGAATGGATAAATTATATTGTGATTTCTGCGAAGGCCTTTTGATTGAACGCATTGTTGCTAATCTTGTGATATAACTTGATCCATCTTTGACACCAAATTGTTTTGAAATTTCTCCTCGGTTTTGTTATCTTTGTGTTATTTGTTTTAAAACTTAGCTTATCCTGCAACATATCCTATACGGAGCTCGAGCCTAAGCAAGCTCGGGCTCGTCTTGACTCGTTTACACCCCTAATCACATTCTCGTTTGTTGTAGGCAACATCATAGGCTAAATCTCTTGAAACTAGCATGGGGAGTTGCCCTTTGGAACCATCCGTTAAGGGGGAGAAGCCTCTAGAAAATCTCAAGGTATTTTAGTGTCTAAAATTAAAATAGACTCAAACAAATGTATACTCAATACTTTTAAACTTATATTGATGTTTATTAAAATTTCTCATTTGTCTTAAGCAAATTTTAATTAATTAAAATGAAATGATAATACTAAATAAAATAACCAACAATTTATGGGGTGAACTTTGCTGATAGAGTTGAGTGTGATACTAAACTCATGAGCATTTTGGGTTTGATGAAAATATTTTTATATTAAAGCTTATCCAACTTTTCCTTAGAGAATAAAACCTCTAATTAAAATTAACAGAACCATTATTTTTTAAATACGGATGTTCAACGAATCGAATTATTAATATCAAATTAATCTAATTTTCATTTTTTAAACTGGATTCGAATTCGAATTAGATTCGATTCTTATTTGAATTTAAACTCAAAACCACATTCGAGTTTAGTCCGATTCGAATTTAATTGTCGAATTCGACTCGAATACGAGTCAAATTCGAATCGAATTCGAGTCGAATTCAAACTCACATAAAAAAATATTTTAGTATTTATTTTTAAAACATATAACCTTTAATATATAAAATAACTAAAGAAGAAATCGGGGTTAGAAAATTAGAAACATAAATTTAAAATATTAAACATATGAATAAATAAATATATGTATATATAATTCATCTATATAGAATATAAAATCAGTAATTATGTTTTTTTAATTCGAATTTGGAATCAAATAATAAATTCGAATTGAAATTTGATTTCAAAATTGAATCGAATTTTGAGTTTTTGAACCCGATTCGAATATTAAACATCCCTACTTGTAAATAAAAGTAAGAAAAAACATGGATTTTAAGAAATAAGCAATTGTATTACTGAAAAAAGAGGCACCAAGTATATAATAACTAAATCTACAATCCATAAGACTATAAGAGCATTCACACTACCTTTCCTATCCTCTATCTCTATATTTACATTAAAATCATTAATTTTTGCTTTCTATTTCAATTAAATAATATTTTTTATATTTTTATCATTACATTTTTTTTATTCTCCATTCACAACCACTTTTAAAAATATTAAAAAATTTATGAGGGTTTTAACGTGTTTTCCAAAATATGAGGAATCACGGTATAATTCTCATAAATTTTCTCTATTATTCACTCACAACCGCTTATAACCATTTCCTATAATATAGATCACACACCCATATCAAATATGAAGAAGAGTGTGAATGCTCTAAGCAGTTGTCAAACAATAAATAAGATGTAGCAAAAACCAAATGCAACAATAATTAGGGAATGATTCAAATACAAAGTCTAATAAAAAAATGTAAGAAGGATTAACATGTTGACACGTGTTCTTTTGATCAAAATTAGGTTAGGGCAAAATTGATAATGTTCCACCTTCTTAAGTTCCACCTTCTTAAGTTCCACCTTTTTTTTAAACATTTATAACTTTTTACATGTGATATTATTTTATTTAAAAAATTACATCATAAAAATGAATATTTTTTATCTTTAAAACGGTTATAATGTTGATTAGAAAAACAAAGTTTTTCTTAACTAATTGTATAATTTCGTCAGGTCATTGTGTAATCTTCTAAATTGATGAGAATTACACAATCATCTGATGAGTAATACACAATTAACTTGAAATATAAAAAAGTTTACATTTCTTTTATTATGTTATTCAAAAATTATCATTTTAAAAAACACAATGCATAACACAATGATCAACATTAGGCACAATGGGTAACACAATGATCAACACCAAACTCGATAATTAGTAATAGACATAATGAGCTGCTTTGACGAGTATTACACAATGACATGATTAGGATTACATAATGAACTGAAAAACGTAAAAAAAATACATTTTTAGCATTGTATTATTCGAAAATCAAAATTTTAAAAAACACAATTCATAAAACAATAGTTAACATTAGACACAACGGGTAACATTGACCAACACTAGACTCGATAATTAATAATAAACACAATAAGTTGTTTGACGAGTATTACATAATAACCTGATCAATATTATACAATGAACTGGAAAAAACATAAAAAATACATTTTCTGCAATGTGTTATTTGAAAAACACAATTTTAATAAACACAATAGTTAACATTAGAAACAATAGGTAACATTGACTAATACTCGACTCCATGATTAGGAATAGACACAATAAACTGTTTGATGAGTATTACATGTGGCACCCTACACATATCTCACATCGGCCGTGGACAGGAGAGATTCCTGATTCATAAGGAATGTCTGGCCTCTAATATCAACAACGCGTTTTGCGCGTATTGGCTGTGGATGAGAGGAGAACTCCACAGTTAACGTGCTCAGGTAGGAGCAATCCAGGGATGGGTGACCTCCCTGGAAAGTTTTCACCCGGGCAACCAAAAGCAAATCCGTAAGCTCTTCGTGGGCGAAGCGGACAATATTGTTGGTGTGAGAGGCCGGGTGTGACACAATGGTATCAGAGCCACTCCTGTGCCGTTCGGGGTGTGGGACATACCTCACCAAGAATGGTGACTTCTCGGGCTCACCGGGGACGATGATTCCAAACAGGGGGTGCTTGTGGCACCCTACACATGTCCCACATCAGCCGTGGACAGGAGAGATTCCTGGTTCATAAGGAATGTCTGGCATCTAATATCAACAACGCATTTTGGGCGTATTGGCTATGGATAAGAGGAGAACTCCACAGTTAAGCGTGCTCAGGTAGGAGCAATCCAGGGATGGGTGACCTCCCTGGGAAGTTTTCACCCGGGCAATCAAAAGCAAATCCGTGAGCTCCTCGTGAGCGAAGCGGACAATAATGTTGGTGTGAGAGGCCGGGTGTGACATTACATAATGAACTAAAAAAAATAAAAATTTATATTTTTAGCATTGTGTTATTTGCAATTCATCATTTTAAAAAAAAACACAACACAAAACAAATGGTCAACATTACCCACAATGGTCTGATGAATATTACTCAATAATCTGATATTACACTATGAGCTGACGAATATCACACAATAAGCTGAAATAATATAAAAAACTTCGTTTTTTATGTGTCAAAATTATAGGCGTTTTAAAGATTAAAAAACAATTGTTTTTATGATGTAATTTTTTTTAAAAATAATATTGTATGTAAAAGTTAGAAACGTTTAAAAAAGAGGTGGAACTTAAATATATGGTTAATACTAAAATACCATTAACCTATCATTTAAAGTTTCAACTATTTACTATTATACCATCGAATTTTCTTAACGCTTGGATCTAAGATCTAATCGATGATAATCATTTTCACTCTTTTTAGTTTTTCCTCCGTTTAATAACCCCACCCTAATAATTAAGCATTGAATATTTTATACTTGTAGTGAAATAGAGTAGTGACACTCGTCCCTCACTTAATTTTAGTGTATTTGTTACTTAAAATATTCTTAAGTTTGTTACTTTATAATATGGTTGCAGAACTTGCTAGGCGTTGTTAGATCGATTGATTGGAAAGTTACGAGTACTCTGCCTAGGTGAAGAGTCCTTGGAATTGAACCCGGACGTGATATATAATGTTTCTTTTTGATATAAAATTTTCTTTACAACACTTCTTTATAATAAAAAAGTTTCTTTTTAAACATCACATATATAATGTTTCTTTTGGTCCAATGATAACACTAACCTAACCAACTAATGTGGAAATTACCACGGAGCCTTCTAGTCTTGGGGGCAGCCTTATGAATTTCAAAATGATATGTCGTGGGTTCAAGTCTCGCTTAGAGTAAAATTGTTCTTCCCTGAGCCGGGGATTCTTCTAGTTATGAGTGTACTCCTAAGAGGGTTGAGGGTGCGGTTAAAGCCGATGAACGAATTTATGAACTCGATAATATAAATCTATTCTTCAAAGCAGGGTTATACAATTTTCATTCAAAAACTTAATGTGGTAATTATGAAAGAACATTAGGTCATTAGAGATTAAGTTACAGATAATATGTGAATTTATTATTCATGAATATTTGGACGCTTGGTGTACGTAAAAGGTATCTACATCAAACTTTGAGTAAATATTATTTCTTCTTTTCAATAAAAATATCAATTCTTGACAACCTTTTGCTTTTTCTTGACACCAGAAAGCGATCGAGTATAACTATGAATACACACACATATTTTTATGCATTATTCATACACTTTCAACTTTCCATTTCTTTTTGCAGAAATATTTCGCATTCAACTTTGAATTAAATCGATCATCAAAGGGTAAGTAAAGGTGTAAAAAATAGTTTACAAGCATTCATCTTTTTAAAATCTTTTAATTTTGCCTGTCATCAAATTATTGCCTTTGATATGATATGATTATTAATCATTAACGTAATGTCTGTTTTTATAAATTTCTATATATAATAAAGATGACTTTTAATATTTTATAACATAATAACAATACTTAGCCGGTAATAAAAGGAAATTGCGGAGTTGTCACTCTTATTGTCGGGTTCACATGTTTAAGTTATCTGGTTAAATTTGATAAACACATGAGATCCATATGTATTTTTATCCCGGATACAGTTAATAGTTGTAGTGGTCGGGTTCTAATATATAAGTTGTAATGAACATTAAATAGGTTGGTGGGTTGTAAACGAGTTGTGATAATGTTATAAACATGTAAAAATGAGACATAAACGATTGATTAGGTGAACTTATACGTTATAAATTAAATGGTTTAACATATGAATTCAAACACGGTCTATTTATTGAAAAGTTAAATGGATCAATCTAAATACTAATAAACTTTATGTTGTTTTAAGTAAGTTAAAACCAAACTAAAAGTAAAATAATAACATTATATCTTCATTCCTTTTTATAATAAAACCTCAAATATAAACATGATCGAATGTGCTACGAGTGTGGAAGGATCGAGCAATGTGCATATGAATGCTACAACTAGAAGAAAGGAGGAAGAGACAAATAGCTCAAGCTTATGAAGACAAGCCCTCATTATTTGCGATGTGAAAATAGGTTAATGGAGATAATGAAGGTTTAATTTCAATTTAATGATGTGATCAATAATTGAAGAAGAGAAAAAGGATATAAGGTGGCTTAATTTAATTTGAAAAGACAATTAGAATCTATTAGTTTATGTATATCTGAGTTGTTTTAAGTTGCCTATTAGTATGAGTTTGAGTCATGGTAGGAGTCTTGTTTTTCCAAGTTGAGTTTAGTATTAATAGCACTTTGTAATTAAAAAGGGCGTATCTGGTGCTGCAAAAAGCTCCCGCGTTCGTAGGGTTCAGGAAGGGTCTGTCCCATTTAAGGGAAAATGTACGCGGTCTTTCCCCCACATTTTGTGGGGAGACCGTTTCCACGGATCGAACCTGAGACCTTTAATTAATAGCACTTTGTAATTAATTAGGTATTATGTGTGTTGTTTGATTAATAGATAAAAAAAGTCATGGTTGAGTTTGTTCACATGGAAATGAACACCAAAGACCGAAATCCCATGAGAAAGATCGAAAGGGTTTTGAGTGAGCCAAAGACCGAAATCACCAAAGAGTTTCCGCTTGAGCCAAAGAGATCACCAAGGTTCTATGTGATCCGGGAAGACTAAGGGAAGAAGAGTTGCGTGCGATCTTTGCAAATGATCGAGATATAGGAGAGACTAAGATGATGAATACGAATGCCAATGGAACTGGAACAATAGCACTAGTAAAAGAGCAAGGTAATGTATCATTATAATGTCCCAAACTGACAACGACAAACTACATAACATTGGCAATCATGGTGGAATAGATTTAAAGAGCCCGAGGTCTTTAGGATGCCATTAACTCTATAACGAGAGCGATGGTTGAGGTAAGGTGCTCTTATTATTCTATTATTATCAGAAGATATTTTGCTCAAGTAACAAAATATAATGATGCAAAAGGTGTTTGGAAGGTGATTAGAGTTGGAGTAAAACAAGTGCAATTAAAAATCTCATTTAGAAATGCTTAGGAACGAGTTGGAACTCATGAAGATGAAAGATAACAAAGCCATTGATGACTTCACTATGGTAGGTTAAGTGGAACAAGTGCCAAATTCAAGCATCTTGTTTCAAGTTTTGATGATGAGATAATAGTGAGAAAATTGTTAAACTCGGTCCCAAGGAAGTACCTT
>BJCO01647507.1:0-13124 GCA_018326465.1 Flaveria floridana | reverse complement strand
TATAACCGATTCTTGCAAATTTGCTAATTCGATCAAACGTAGATAGCAAAAGAGCAGTTTCAATGATCAATTGTTAAATCGATCAATGATTAACCAGCTCTGATACCATTTGAAAGGGACTCGGCATCTAGTTTGATCAATTAGATTAGATTTGCAGCGGAATTAGCACACGAATTAGACAAATTCAAACAAGAACACAATAGATTTATCAATGAAACAGTACGATTATAGAATGAGAGAAAGTTTTTGCACAAAAGATGTATTTCATTCAATATAAGCTTCGGCCACTTACAATTAGGTCATCTTTCCTTTTATAGGGAAAGATGACGTTAGCTGATTGATACACAACTAACTGTTATTATAACAAACTACTGATAGATACACAACTACTGAAGATGTCAAACGGCTGACATCTTCTTACAAAAGACAAGTGTAAACTATCTCTACAACTACTGAAAAGAATGTACTGAAACTACAACTACTGAAACTACAACGACTGAAGAACATGCTCTTCAGTCGTTTTACAAGTACTGTAAATGAAATAAAACTAATGAAAAGAAAAGACTAAAAGGAAACCATCACAACAACTGAAGAATACTTCTTCAGCTGTTGTGACAAAGTTTGAAGGCTTCAGTACTTGGACTTCAGACTTGAACTTTACTTGTTGTCATCAGCTGATGTCTTCAGTTGTTGTCATCAGCTGATGTCTTCAGTCTTTGTCTTCAGTCTTTGTACTTTAGCTGTTGATCTTCAGTACTTTAGTCTTCAGCTGTTGATCTTCATTACTTTAGTCTTCAGCTGTTGATCTTTAGTACTTTAGTCTTCAGCTATTGAAGTCTTCAGCACTTTAGTCTTCAGCTGTTAATCTTCAGTACTTTAGTCTTCAGCTGTTGATCTTCAGTACTTTAGTCTTCAGCAGTTGAAGTCTTCAGTCTTTGTCAACCAGTTGATGAGGCCTTCAGTAGTTGTTGTGATGTCTTGTGGGACTTAAAGGTTTTTCTGATCTGGCTCATTGGTTCTTTTGGGCCAACAAAAGGAACTTTGAAAATTGGTTTTCAAACTAAGTACCGTACATTTGAAAGCACGCATATGTAAGGTACACAAGCATTTCAACCTAGAATTTAGAAAATTAAAATCCCTTTTAAAAAACAAGTCTAACACCATCCTTTTATACAACACTCAAATCACTTACAGCTGGATGTGGGATAAAGATCACCTAACCATATTAGAAGAAACTTGTTAGGTTGAGGTGGGTTTACCATATTTGTTGGATAAAGATCACCTAACCACTTGTATGTGCAAATTCACATATGTGTGTAAGTAGGATGACTTGATTTGGAAACCATGTGAATAGGATCACCGAAGCATGGCGTACAAAGGTGTTGTTAGGATTAAACATGCCAACTAAACATATGATATTTAACCCATCCCATAAAACTAGAAGTTGTAAATGGTTGCAATTGTCAATTGTTGACTACCTTGTCAATTTAAATAATGGGATAAAGGTCACCTAACCAATATTTAAATGGAACGTTGGATTCTATTTTTTAATTATTAATTGTCTATGAGACATCAAAGGGTAATAATATTTAAAATTTCATAATCTTAAAAAAAACTAAAATTTTGACTTTATTAAATTGTGTAGATGGCCGCTAACAACAACGCTATCATCCCGACCGTCCAGCACTTATCACTAAGAACAATCCTTGAAAAGTATTGTCTCAACCACAACAAGTTTATGGATTGGTATCGAAACTTGAGAATTGTTCTCAAGCCAGAAAAGAAATCCTATGTGTTGGACGATCCTATTCCCGATGAACCCGATGTTAATGATGTTGATGCCTATAACGATTACATTAAACACACTGATTCCTGAGATTCAAAAGGACTTTGAACATCATGGGGCATATGAGAAGATTACCTAATTGAAGGAAATGTTCCTTCAACAAGCAAGGGTAGAACGCTTCAAAACGGTTCGAGCGCTTCATGCATGTCGGATGGAAGAAACCCAATCGGCGTCATCTTATGTACTTAAGATGAAAAGCCACATTGATCACCTCGTAAGACTGAATTGTCCCGTCTACAAAGAGCTAGCCATGGATTTGATCCTCAATGGTCTAACCAAGAAATTTGGGAGATTTGTCATGAACTACAACATGTACGGATGGGACAAGAGCATCGGGGAACTTCATGCAATGCTCAAAACAGCCAAAGCGGTAATAGGAAAGAGGGTTTTACCGGTTCTCACGATCAATGAGGGTGGCAATAGGAAAAGGCATCACCCCAAACCCAAGGCAAATGTTGCCAAAGGCAAGGGACACATCAAAGGGAAGGGTAAGGGAAAAGCTAAAGTGGAACCACCAAAACCAAAAGAAAAGAAGCCAAAAGTTACCGAGAATGATCCATGTTTTGAGTGTGGTGAGATAGGACATTGGAAGAGGAATTGTCCAACCTATCTCATAGGGTTGAGAAACAAGAGGGATGCAGGGCAGACCTCAGGTACAACTTTCATGATTCATATTGAACTTAATGTCATTTCTTCAAACACATGGGTATTAAATACCGGATGTGCAACTCATATTTGCAATTTGTTGTAGGGGTTTAAAAGAAGTAAACATTTCAAGAAAGGGGACCCTAGTCTCTGCATGGGCAATGGAGCAAAGGTTGAAGTCGAAGCACAAGGAGACTACATTTTGAAGCTTCCAAATGGTTTGGAAGTTATTTTGAAGAACATTTTGTATGCTCCTAGTTTGACTAGGAACATTATTTCAGTTTCCCTTTTAAGACAATATTGTTATGTTTTAAAGTTTGTTGACAATGGAATTTGTGTTTTTATGGATAATGTGCTTTATTTTAAGGCCATGCCTTTTAATGGCATTTATGAATTAGTTCATGATAACACAACATTTGATAACTCGTTGTACCAATCATGAACCAAGAAACTCAAAATAGGTTTGAGTAAAACATATCTTTGGCATTGTCGTCTTGGTCACATAAATAAGAATCGCATTAAGACACTTCAAAAGAATGGTCTTTTAGATGCAAATGAAGACGAATTATTTGACAAATATGAATCTTGTTTACAAGGAAAGATGACCAAGGAACCCTTTAGTGGCACCAACAAAAGGGCAAAAGATTTATTAGGAATCATACATTCGGATGTATGTGGTCCTTTTAAAGCAATGACAAGGAATGGTGAAAGATACTTCATTACCTTCATCGACGATTATAGTCGTTATGATCATGTGTACTTGCTAAGACATAAAGATAAAGCTTTTGAAATGTTCAAAATCTTCAAAAATGAAGTAGAAAATCAACTCAACAAAACAATCAAAGTTCTTCGTTCGGATAGAGGAGGTGAAGACCTAAATGATGCCTTTCAAGATCATCTTAGAAATTGTGGGATCATCTCATAGCTTACTTCACCCAGAACACCACAATATAATGGTGTGTCTAAAGGTGGAACCAAACCCTATTAGATATGGTTCGATCTATGATGGTTAGAAGCACATTACCTCTATCATTTTAGGGTTTCACATTGCTCTCCACAGTCCGTATTCTAAATATGGCCCCAACCAAGAAATTGGATAAGACACCTTTTGAAATATGGCATGGAAGGGTTCCATCATTATCATATTTAAAGGTACGCGGTTGTGAAGCTTATGTTAAACAGAACACCCCAAACAAGTTAGAATGCCGATCCACTAAGTGTATCTTTGTAGGATATCCCAAACATTATATGGGATATTACTTTTACAATCCAATAGAGTAAAATGTATTTATTGCTTGAAAAGCTGAGTTCTTGGAAACTAAGTTCCTTATGGAAGGAACAACTAGTAAAATAGTGGAACTTGAAGAGGATCGAGAAGAACAAAAGGATACACGTTCGGTTGATACTAACAATCAACAAGAAGTTGTTGAAAATGATCAAATGGTTGATCAATGCACACAAAACATTTGCAGATCTGGGAGAATTAGTAATCCACCCAAAAGATATGGATTTTTCATGGATGGATGCTATCTAGTAGATTCAGATGAACCCACCATATACCATGATGCAATATCACAATCCGATTGTGACAAATGGCTTGAAGCTATGAACGTTGAGATGCAATCCATGCATGACAACCAAGTATGGGACTTGGTTGCACCACCTCTTAACTCCAAACTGGTTGGAAGTAAGTGGGTTTTTGAGAAGAAAACCGATATGCATGGAAACTTGGAAACTTATAAAGCAAGACCTGTAGCAAAAGGAATTACTCAAACTCAAGTGGTTGATTATGATTAAAACCTTTTCGCCCGTGGCAATGCTAAAGTCTATTAGGATATTATTTGCCATAGATGCATATTATGACTATGAGATTTGGCAAATGGATGTCAAAACTGCTTTTCTAAATGGATATCTTGAAGAAGATGTCTATATGGTTCAGCCCGAAGGTTTTGTCGATCCACAACATCCTAATAAAGTATGCAAGTTAAAGAAATCAATCTATGGATTGAAACAAGCATCTAGAAGTTGGAATCACCGTTTTGATGATGAAGTCAAGAAATTTGGATTCATAAAAAATGCTGATTAGTCTTGTGTGTATAAGAAAGCTAGTGGGAGCATCATCACATTCTTAGTATTGTATGTTGATGACATACTATTGTTTGGAAATGACATTCCAACCATGGAAGGTGTAAAAACCTGGCTTGGAAATTGTTTTTTCATCAAGGATCTTGATTAAGCTGCCTACATCTTAGGAATAAAAATCTATAGGGATAGATCAAGACGGTTAATAGGTTTAAACCAAAGTGCATACATTGACAAAATCTTGAAAAGGTTCAAGATGGAGAACTCTAAGAAATGTTTGGTACCTATTCAAAAAGGGACAATATTGAGTACATCTTAGTGTCCAAGCTCAAAGGATGAACAAGAAAAGATTAATGGAGCTCCATATGCGTCTGCTATACGATCCATCATGTATGCAATGATATGCACTAGACCGAACATATCATGCGCCTTATGCATGACGAGTAGATACCAGTAGAATCCAGGTAATAGCCATTGGATAGCTGTTAAGAGTATATTGAAATACGGAGGACTAAGGATATGTTTCTAATATATGGATCTGGTGAGGAGGAAGTCGTTGTAAAGGGTTACATGGATGCGAGTTTCCAAACTGATCAAGATGATTCTCGATCACAATCGGGGTATGTCTTCAATATGAATGGAGGGGCAGTCTCTTGGAAGAGCTCAAAACAGGATGTAGTAGCATTGTCCACTATAGAATCAGAATACATCGCCGCTTCATTGGCAGCATAAGAAGCTGCTGATTAAAGAAATTCATTACTGATCTAGGGGTGGTCTCCTCCATTCAAGACCCTCTAGAGATCTTTTATGATAACGAGGGTGGGATTGCCCAAATCAGGAACCTCATGCACACCAAAAGACAAGGCACATTGAGCGGAGATTTAACTACATAAGGGATGAAGTTAATAAAGGAAAGATATGCATTCGTAAAATTCATACCGACCGAAACATTGCAGATCCACTCACGAAGCTCCTCGAAAGGCCAAAACATGAGAGCCATACTTATGCCTTAGGACTTCAATATTCTAGTGATTGGGTTTGATCTATTTAGCATTTGAATAATGGAACAGTTGTAATTTTGACTCTTTCATATGATTATGGTATTTTGAGTTATGTTCCATTTCAGCATGTTTAAATCCATGAATAAATTAAGTATTGTAAATGTCCGTAGTCGATCACACTTGTGGGAACAAATATGAAGGTAATACTATTATGAACTTGGATTGGTGGATATTCATATGATATGAATATAGAGCAAAAGGTTGCTACCAAAGTTCATAGATATTTATAGGATGCAAATATTGGACTGACCCGCTCTCAAATGTTGCTGCATGGAATCTTCGTGATTGATCATAAGTAAATTTGAGTAAAGGAGAACATTATAGTATCCTCAGACCTGAGATACATATTGGGACTTGATGTTCACCAAATATCATACTTTGACCTAGTTCTTCATTGTTCTAAAATATGGACACAACATAAGATTAAGTTCAGGTGTGGTATAAGGTGATCGTGAGAGACGTATGTAGTCAAGAAGGGATTTGTCACTCTCATTCATTGAGAGGAATATGTCCAAGGCCTGCTAAAGTTAAATCAACAGAGAGTGATCACTCTGTGTCTATAGATTTGACAAGACATCTGTGGCAAAAGGATAAATGATTGATTGACCTAAATCATTACAAGTAAGGTACCTGAAAAGAATGATTTATTGAATGGCTCCTCATCATATGTATTAAGGATAGTAAACCGTTGTTAGGTGGTATTTACTACTTGCATCAATTTTCTATGTATCTTGTGCAAGTGGGAGATTGTTGGAATTGGTCTGCCCAAGACACATATTATAATTGAGATGACTAGTACATTATGATCCTAGTCGGGTCATACCCAATAACAAGCTAGACAAACACCATAATATATTTATTGTAAGATATGATCTAAAATTAAATATTAACACTTACGATATCTAGAAAATGGGTTTCTAAATATTTACACTTGAGGAATAAATAAATTATGCTGATAATTTATTTATGCAAATTATTTTATGATATTATTTAAATTGGTTAAATAATATGTATATGATAATGGTTATGAGGTATTGCATGTATCTAATATCATGATTAATATGGTACATATTTAATTAAACTTGTATATAATAAACATGTTATTTATATTTATGACAAAAAATAATAAAAGGTGAGAGTGGGGGCGGCCGAAACAAGGGGGAAACCCCAACCCTTTTGAATTTTGATTATCTTAAATGATCTTGGAACACCCACTTTGCACCAACCACTTTACATGCAAAAGCTCTTCAACCAAAACATCTCTCCCTCTCTCTTGTTTGTTGTTCACGGCTGAAACAAGGAGGAAGAAGAAGATTTTTCTCTTGTGTAGTGCAAGTGTAAAAAAATCCTAGCAAACAAGATGGGTTGTTGGTGGCTTAGGGTATACAAGCTTAAGGCCCTCTCCCTTGAAGGCTAGCCTTTCATCATCATCTCTTTCACTACTTTCCTTCGTGAAAGGTAGTATTTCTTGAACATACTATGGTTGTGATATTGAAAGCATGTTTACTTTGTATATGGATCCTTGGATTGGATGTTTTGTATATATAAAATTGGTTTTATATTCACTTTCATAACAAGATTTAAAACTTACATATCTGCTGCGTTTTTCATATAAATGGGTTTATATGACTTTGATAATCTTGTCAAAAACCCCACATAGACATCATATCTTGTATGATGGCCCGGAAGTACTTACGTCATGGCCATACTGCCATTTTAGCTACGATCACCAAGAAAGCAACTGAGGAAAAAAAGGATCGAAGAGATCCTTATTGTTCTTTACCTTCCCAAAGTTTTCATAGAAGATTTACCAAGTTTTCCCCACACAGGCAGATCGAGTTTCAGATCAATTTGACACATGAAGTCTCATATATTTTTAGAGCAACTTATAGATTAGCTCCGAAAGAACTACCAGAACTATCTACGTAAGTGCAGGAACTGCTAGATAAGAGATTCATCCTACTGAGGTCATCAACATGGGGAGCTCCACTCCTGTTTGTCAAGAGAAATAGTAGAAGTTTCTGTATGGGTATTGATTACTATGATCTTATCAAAGTGACAATTAAGAACCATTATTCTCTTCCATGCATCCACGGTTTGCTTCACCAGCCTCAAGGATCTAGTTTATATCCCAAGATAGGTCTGTGGTTGGACTATTATCATCTGATGGTCTGAGAGGATGACATATCTAAGGCGGCATTCAGAACTTGGTATTGTCACCGTGAGTTTCTTGTTATGCAAGTTGGTTTACCAACATACTAATAGTTTCCATGGATCTCATGAACCGAGTGTGTTAACGTATCTAGATAAGTTTATCAACGTTATTGCTAATGATATTCTAACATATACAAAGAACAACGGGGAGCATAAGGATCATGATTTTGAGACTACTAAAACAAGTATTGTGTGCCATGTTTTTGAGATTTGACTTCTAGATGAAGTTCAAACTTTGGGTCATGTGGTCAACTAGAAGGGAATGCCTGTTGACTCGGCAAAAATAGAAGCCAACAAGAATTGAGTTACATATGTGTAACACCCGGATATTTTAACAGTTGTAAAAGAAGAATAAGAAGGAGGAAATGTAATAAAACCCAAATTGAAGGGTTAAAGGTGTAAAAGTATAAAATAATATATTATATTTTGTACAAAAGGAGTATGGCGGCCCATACTCCTTGCACATCACCTTTTGTTTGGATTTTAGAGAGAGAAAGAGCAGAAAGCTTTGGGACTAGAAAGAAGAAGAAGAAGAAGTTCGAAGGTGAGTGTTTTGATGTCAATTGGCTCGGTTCTTTGAGGTTTTCTACCCTAGAAACCGATTTCTAAGTGTTGTTGTCTTTTGGTGGTTTGTTGTGCTTATTTTAGGAGTTTGAATTCTTGTGCACACAAGTTTGGAAGAAGATATACTTGTGAGTTGCAAAGGTGAGTTCTAGAACCCCCTTTTTACATGTTTTAACTGATTTTGGGGATGGAAACACATGTATGTATGTTTTTATAAAAATGGGTATGTAAACCCATATGTATGTGCGAATGTGAATGTGGGTGGGTGTATATCTTAGGTGATTTATGGTATGATGATGTTATTAATGTATTTCTGATG
Organism: Flaveria floridana; assembly: GCA_018326465.1. Lineage (NCBI taxonomy): Eukaryota > Viridiplantae > Streptophyta > Magnoliopsida > Asterales > Asteraceae > Flaveria > Flaveria floridana. The sequence goes on along the minus strand of BJCO01647507.1, from coordinate 4,393 downwards.
CTTAGAATGTAAGAACTAAGCTTAGAACGTATTAGAATTTGATTTGGGACAGAACTAGGATGATGCTAGTTGTAGTTAGTTGTCATGCGCCTAAGTCCCATATGCCTGAAACTCATGCGCCCAAATAATAGCCATGCACCTAGAATTAGGCTGAATTTGGCTAAGTGTCCATGCACCTAGACACTCATGCGCCTGCATAGTGCCCATGCGCCTAGAATGTTGCCCGAAATGACTAAGTGTTGGGCCATGCGCCCAAATAGTGCCCATGCCCCCAGAACCTTTCCCATGCGCCTAAGTGTTCCCATGCGCCCAGAAGGTCGTGCGCCTGCATAGTGCTCATGCGCCTAGGACCCCGCTATTAGGGGCTATCGCCACCGAACCCCTGCTGTTCCGCAGAGGGTCGGTAATGTTCTATGATGACTTGTACTTGCTGTGCATGTGCTTGTATATGTGAATGAATGATGCATGATGTATGTTATGCATGATTATGTGTGAAAATGATATGCTTATGTATGATATGTTTCCTTATGTTCCTTATTACGTATTATGATGTGACTTTACGTGATGTGATTATGATGATGAACGTAAAGTATTAACTTAACAAAGCGAAACATTTAAGATAATGAAAGTGGAATATAATGAACGAACAAATGAAAGTCTTGCAAGCAAATAGAAAGGGGCTGCACGACCACGTTGTCGTTAGCTCAACTTTGTGCGGTTTTAATAACCCGAAGGATGCATGCATGGTCAATCATTGAGATTGACAAGACCTTTATGGTATGCCCTAGGTGACTGGGTCAGCTTCGTGCACAATGTTCATGATTTAATTACCACAGGCCCGGCATCATGTAAGGGCCCGTTCCCGAGCACCTTACAGTTGGTCATTGATTGCATCATAGATACGTAATAATATACATTTCATAAAACTATGCAGCGGAATTAATATCAAAAGTCATCCATTTCATTAATAAAAACGGTTGCTAAGCAATACACCCATAATTGTTATCAGTTACAAAAGATTGTTTAATTGCATTACAAAGCAACAAAATTATTAATGATGAACGGATGTCAGTCTTGTCCTGCCGAGTAGCTTTTCCCGCTTGCCATCTTCAGCAATATTTACCTGCCAACTGAAAATGTATAAAAGTTAGCGTTGTTTAGTGAGTTCTAGTTTTAAAAGTATTAAAATACCTTGTATGATATATATATGAAAAATACTCTTTCAATATAATACTTCCTTTACTTTTGTACGTGAGCACGCATCATACATACATCCAGGTAATACTTTCTTTCTTTCTTTTTTTACTGTACGCATTTGTTCATTTCATACCTTTAACATTATCTTTCACTGTCTATATGGACCAATGTGCAATACCCCGAACTATGTGCACGACACTAGCGCTGGGCCTATGGTCTATAAATAGACCCTGAACTATATGCACGAAGCTGACCCAGTCACCTAGGGTATGCTACAAGGGTCCTGCCATGCATCCTTTGGGGTAGCTTACCTGCATCACAGTTGAGCTAACGACAGTATGGTCGTGCACCTCCTATAAGGTTTCAAGACTTTCATTATTTTAATTACGTTCCACTTTTCTTTATCATTAATCGTTCGTCTGTTAATGATAATACTTGCATTATTGATCATAACTGACCACATAAAGTCACGAAATAATAATTATTATGGACATAAGAACAACTTTATAATGATGCAATATAATAACAATTAAAACCCTAATTCAAACTGGGTCAAACCTTAATCATTCTGTTTTTCTCAAAATTTCAGAAAACGGTCTAAGTGTTCTAGGTGAATGAGCACTATGCAGGTGCATGAGGCCTGTTTAGGCGCATTGCAACTATGCAGGCGTAGGGGCTTACCTGGGCGTTTCAACACTTAGGCGCATGAGCCATTTCTGGTGCATGAGCACTATTTGGGTGTACGGGGTACACTTAGGCATCTGAGACTAAGTCCTAGGCGCATGAACTACTGTTCAGGCGCGTGGACTTATGCTTAGAAATTCTAAAGCATTCTTAGACGCATGGGGGTACTGTTTGGGTGCATGGGCCCTATTTGGGCGTACGACCCGACTTAGAAACCTTTCTAAGGCAATTTTAGGTGCATGGGCCTTATTTAGCCGCATGGCCAACCTATTTGGCATGTTTGTAACATATTTTCGGTCCCAATCATCATATTTACTTATTCTAAGCTTAATAACACTTTTCTAAGTATAAATAACATATAACAACCATAAATCATCATCATGTAAGTATAAAACTTACGGGCACACATGCATAATAATTATAAAACCTTTTTAATACATTTTTAACCCTAAAGAATGTTTAAAACAAATAAAATACGGGGTCTAGAACTCACCTTATGCAACTTTGGGTATAACTTCCTTCAAACCCGTTTGCTATGAGCTCAAACACCTAAAAACCCACCAAAAACACACATCCAAATATACAAACACATATAAGCATGTAACCGAGACTAAATCTAGCCAAGAACAACTTAAAAACACCAATTCTTACCTTGAATTCGAATCCTGATAGAAATTCTTTCTCAAATCCGAAGCTTCTCTTCTTTCTCTCTCTAAAATATCAAATGAGATGAATTGTGCAGGCAACATGGGCGGCCATGCCACCTTTTGTACAAAATTATTATAAATTTTGTACTTTTGACATATTTAACCCCTCAACTTGGGTTAAATTGCATTTCCTCCTTTTATTCTTCATTTCCTTCAAAAATCCGGGTGATACAAATCCACCCCCTTATATAGGTTTCGTCCCCAAAACATGTCATTCCTCGAATAGCTGTGGGTAATACTGGCTCATTTCCTCTTTAGTCTCCCATGTTGACTCGGATCCCTTTCTATGCTTCTACTGTACGCGCACAAGAGGAACCACTTTATTCCTTAACCTTTTCTCCTTGCGATCAATGATCGCCACTGGTTGCTCCACATAGTTGAGCCGTTCATCTACTTCGATATCCTCCAGTGGTACAACCATATCTTCATCAGCTAAGCACTTTCTTAGATGTGATACATGGAATGTGGGATGGATTCCACTTAACTCACCTGATAGTTCAAGTCGACAGGCCACCTCTCCTACTCGTGCGACGATTCGGAAAGGTCCTATGTATCGCGGGCTTAGCTTACCTCGCTTCCTAAATCGGATGATCCCCTTCCAAGGTGAGACCTTCAGCATGACTCTATCACCCATGTTGAACTCAATCGGTCTTCGCCTCTTGTCAGCATACGACTTTTGTCTATCTTTCGCCGCCTTCATGAAGGCTTTGATCTTTTCTAGTTTCTTAGTCGTAGCATCAATCACCTCAACACCTCCTAGCTCCTTCTTCCCAATGTCTCCCCAACACACGGGCATCCTACATCTCCTACCATATAGCATCTCGTATGGTGTCATGCCAATACTAGCATGATAACTATTGTTATATGAGAATTCTACTAACGGTAAGTGATCATCCCAACTTCCTCCAAAATCGATCACACACGCTCGAAGCATATGCTCGAGCGTCTGTATCGTCCTCTCAGACTGACCATCTGTCTGTGGATGATAAGCCGTGCTAATGTGTAGCCTCGTCCCCATCGTGTCATGGAATCTCTTTCAAAACTTCAAGGTGAATTGGGTGTCACGATCCGACACGATAGACACCGGCACGCCATGACGAGCTACAATCTCCTTGATGAACAGATCCGCCAGTCTTTCGGATGATTACGTCTCGCGGATCAGTAGGAAGTGAGCACTCTTGGTTAGACGATCAACAGTCCCCCAGATGGTATCGTACCCCCTCGCCGTGCGGGGTAACTTCATAATGAAGTCCATGGTGATGTGCTCCCACTTCAACTCGGGTATATGCAATGGTTAGATCTTCCCGTAAGGCTTCTAATGCTCTACCTTCACTTGCAAGCATGTAAGGCACTTACTCACATACTTCACCACGTCATGTTTCATACCCGGCCACAAGTAGTCCTTCTTTATGTCTTGATACATCTTGGTGGCACCAGAATGAATGGAGTATCGAGTCTTGTGAGCTTCATCCATGGTTCGTTCTCGTAGATCTCCATAACGGGGGATCCATATTCGTCCAAAGCAAGTTCTTACCCCGTGGGTGTTTTCTCCTAGTTCCATGACAAGACCTCTCATTCATTCAGAGTTGAGGTGATCTCCTTTCAACACCTCATTCTAAAATTCTTTCACTTGTGTCATCACGTCCGAGGTCATCACTAACTGATACGCCTTCACCCGAATCGGCTCGGGTCTCTCTTTTTGGCTCAGGGCATCGGCCACCACGTTGGCCTTGCTCGGATGGTAGTGGATCTCATAGTCATAATCTTTGATGAGCTCTAACCATCTCCTTTGCCTCATGTTGAGA
>BJCO01647451.1:0-10380 GCA_018326465.1 Flaveria floridana | reverse complement strand
TTTTCTTTAACCGCATTAGTGTTTGGTCATCAGCATTGACAAATGCGGATGAACAAACACTTAGCGCATTTGTTGCTGAGCATCCGCATTAGTTAATATGGTAGAGTAAGTCCTTAGCAGCATTTTTTTGGTTGTCTGCATTTGTTAATGCGGAAGATCAAATACTTGTCAACATTTGTTCTTTGGTCATCTACATGTACAAATGCGGATAGCCGACACTTGTGTTCTTTTGTTGATGCAGAATCTTCATCCGCATTGGTTCTTGGACTTAGGGATATTTCAGTAGAACAACCATCATCCACTACTTGAATTGGCATGTATGATTCTTTCAGGGTCTAACAATACTACCCCTAAGGATTATTCAGCCTATGAACTTCAAGGTTTTGGAGGATGAGGTTGTGAAGATTATGCTGGGTCTTGATCAGCAGGAGGAGATAAAACAGGAGCTGGGTCTGTGTATGAAGGATCCAGTATTGCTTTGATCATGTTAGAGAACTGTCTTGCATCAGCTAACTTCTCTCTACTTAGTACATGGATCTTCATTTGGCTCATAGTATGAATGGCTTCAATGGGCAGCTTCTTCAAAGAGATAGGCTCCCAGAATGACACAGTTGACATTCCATCTCTGTGAATCAGTAAAGATCCATCTGCCTCTACCTCCAGCTTCACAATGTTCCTAAATTGCAAAGGAGTCTTCTTCTTCCTCCTCTACTCTCTCTTATGAAGTATTTTGTCATAGGCCATCTTTAGAAGTTTTATGCATTTAAGAAAGAATTGCATATCAGCTTCTCCAAGCTTGTTTCTGATATCTCTAAAGTGCCTTGTGTAAATGTAGTGGATATAGGACTCATCAAGCAGTCTTACCTCGTATCCACTAAACAGTATAGTTTCAGGCCCTTCCTTTCCTCCCTATTTTCTTTCAATCACCAACTCATAAGTCTTTTCATCATAGTAGACATTTGAGATTAGGATGGAGGAATGAGTTCCAGCTACCATCTTTCTTTTCAAGGATTCAGTAGGCTTTACTTTTAGCTCAGGGAAAACTACTTCTTCAACTGACTTGGTCTTTTTCTTCTCAAGTGGTTTAACAAAGGATCTATCTTTCCTCATATAGATAGCATTGAGAGATTTTAAGTTGTCTATCCTTTTGAACATCCTCAGAATGTCTTCAAACTCATAACCCCTGAACATAGCCTTATGATTGATCAATCTCAGATTGGCTAGTTCCTTTAGATCATGGATCTGCAGGGAGTTCACTAGAGCAGAGTACTCTGTGAAGAATTTGACTAACCCTTAGATCCTCTTGACCATGAACATGTTCCAGTGACTTTCATACTTCTAAGCAATTATCTTCAAATCAGTCTTAGCCTGGGGAGTAGACATACCTCTAATCATCTCTGCAGTGGTGAGTCCTTCATGAAGCTCTATCCGTGAAGGCTCCGCAAACCACTCAGGATATCTATGAAGTATAGGTGCCAAAGAGTTATGATCTCTATGTCTTGTGCTAAAACTCTTGATCTGGGCTGCTTTCTTGTTATTTCTTCTTCCATCTTCTTCCGCCTATCTTTCTTCTCATTAGTCATTTTAAGGATAGCAGCCTTTAGAGAATTTTTCTTCATATTCCCTAATTTTCTTTTAGTAAATACCTGTTTAGACAAATAGTCCTTCATTGCCCTATCCGTCATACTGTAATGATCAGGATACAGTGATTGAGAAGAAGATGTCTGCTTGGCTATAAAAGATAATTTTATCATAGGAGCCTTGGGAGAATGAGACTTTTCATACTCAGTCTCAAATGTAGGGTCCAGCAGTTTGTTTAGCTTTTCTTTTTCTGCTATCATCCCCTCATAGGTCATCCTAAAAACTTCATCAGGATCATATCCATGGTCAATCAAGAATATGGCTTTTATCATTAGACCATCTGACTTGACTTTCTCCACCACCTCATGCACTGATGGCTTCTCCTGTTCAGGGTTTCCTTAGCTATTGGTTCATCAACCACATAGCCACCCTCTATTTCTCCTTCTTCTAAATCGATGACCTCAGCCTTCTTTTTTAGTTGAGCTTCATCCTTTTCATGTTCTCCCAAAAATTCAGCAATTGCTGCAAGGCTACGAGGATCGTCTTTTTGCTTTTTCTTGACTGGTTCTTCTTCTTCAACAGGTCTTTTTCTGTTGGCCTTTTCATCCAAGTATTTCCTCCTTCTGGTGTAAGTTTGCACTGTAGGATCAGAAGAGGATTCAGCTTGTTCTGCTTCTTTGGGCAGTGTTTCAAAATCTGCCTTTTCTTGTTCATCTACAGCAGTCGCAGCTGATTCTCTTTGCTGCTGTTCTTCACATAGCTTTCTGATCAACTCTTTTTGTTCATCAGATAGGGATACAGCAGGTACTATTTTTAGACTCAATTCCTTCTTAATTGGGACTGGAGATTGAGGGATAATCACTATTGGTTTAGTACCTTCCTTCTAATTGACTATGAAGTCCCAAAAGTCATCATCAATGATAAATTCTTCTGCAGCGAAGGAGTCAAGAGCTGTGATTATGTCATTAAATTGAGCCTCTTTAGTGTGAGTTTCTGTTTGTTTACTTGAATACACCACCATTTCCATGCTTGATTCATCTAGTTTAGTTCCACTAGTCTTAGCCTCCTTTTTAGACTCATTGAACTTTATCTTTTTAGCCTGTGGGGAGTCATTATCACTTTCCCCTGATGAATCTTGATCACTATCATCTTTGTCACTTTCCCTCTTTCTCTTCTTATGTTTATCATCACCTTGATCATCTTGGTCTTTTTTGGCTTCTTGTTTAATTCTACCAACATCTTCAACTCAGAAACTCTCTTGTTTAGAGATGCTACCTGAGCATGCAGGTCAACGATTGTGACAGCTTCTTCTTCAATCAGTACTTCTTGTTCTTCAATTGCAATTGTTTGGATGGTCAAGGTGTCTAAGTGACCACTTACTTCATCCTTGGAGTGCTGAAGAGCTTCTTTTAATTTCTCAATCTCATCTTCCTTTTCTTTCTTCTCCTCTTCATACTTTCTCTTTATTTCTTTCAGCTATTTTCTTTTTCATCCATCTCCAGAAGTCTGTCTTGAATGATACTAGATCTTCGTTTTAGGAGATTTTCCATCTTTGCTACTTTCTTCAGAAGCTCAGAGATCATTTCATCTTCTCATCTTTCAGCAAAGCTCTCAGAAGGAGCAGCTTCTGAAATCACTTGCTCACAGGCATAGGTATGTGATCATCCTTATCATCAAATAATGATTTGGATTCATCTGAGGAATTGACAGAATCACCAAACTCAGCATGAGCGGTAGAGGGAGATGAAGGAGTAGGAGATATGGGTGAGTGATGAATTGGTGAAATATGGGGTGAATGAATGGGTGAAACATGAGGTGAGTGTATGGGAGATATATATGGTGAGATGATTGGTTGTGATTGAGGAAATAGGATTGGTGATCTTTGAGGAGATGGGGTTGGTGTAGGTACAAAAGGTGAGGCTATATCTGCTGCATGAATAGAAGGTCCAGTGTGAAGATCACCATCTACATCAACTTGTGGTAACACTGGCCTTTGTCCTTCTTCAGACATGCTAGCTTTCTCCTTAATATTGTGTTGACTTGGAGCAACTTGCTCTTCTTCTGGAACAGGCTCATTCATAACAGCCACCTATCCTTGATCCTCAATATCCTCATCTGGGTTGATTTGTTGAAGCATCCATGGTAGTAGAGGAAAGAAAGTCCCAATGTAAAAGTTCCTTGGATATCTTTTCTTCAAGTAATTACAGGACTTAGCAGTGTAGTGAGGAATATCCATCACTGGTCCTACAGGTACTAAGTCTGGAAATGCTTCATTGATAAAGCATTGAAGAAATCTAGGATACATTAGGAACATGTGTCTTCTACCCTCTTGGATGTTTGATACCAAACAATTGAAAACATAGGCTGACATGTTAAATGGTTGGTTTGTGCACAGAGCACATATAGCTGATGATGTGGATACAGGAATGTCATTCCAAGCAGTCTTCCTTTTGGACAAACAATGTGGGAAGATGTGAATAAGGAATCTCCATTGTAGGTCCACCAGCTCTTTAACTATTTGCTTCCCCTCATATCCTCCTTTATAGCCAATGTTGGCAAAGAAGGTCATAATCTCTTCATCATCCAGCTCTAATGGAGTATCAGCATCATCCCTAAACTATAGACATTGTCTCACAGTTAGCTCAGTAATCATTAGAGTGTGATCTTCAGTGAATCTTCCTGACAGAGTTCTCACCCTATCTATGTCTGTCACTTCAGCAGTTCCCCAGAAAGATCTGATGAAGTTCTCATAGATAATTAGTTTGACAATAATGGCATGTGCCACTCTAGTAGTTAGGATGAATCTGATCATGTCTCTTAAGCCTTCAGCTTCAGGAGCATCAAAGTCAAGATAACCACTGACATTATGGTGCTTGCTCCATGTAAGGTTTGCCATGAGATTCAGCACAAGATGCATATGTGTTAGATGTGAATCATTGCATATCAATTACATTGATGAAATCAAGTTGATTATTTCGTTTTGACTTTTAATGGTCAAAATTAAGCAATCAAAGGTACTGTTACATATGAATTTGACCTAATCTTGATTTTGCAATGTATGATTTTGTTATTATGCTTTATATATTATTTTGATGTTTTTTTTCTGATTCAACTCCATTTTTTATTTCAAACATAAGTTTTGAGGTCAACATTTTTAGTTTTGAAGATCCCTTGTTCATCCGAAGGATAATTAGGATTTCGAAAATCAATTGTTTGTGTTGATTTTCAAGATCCTATGTATCATTTAGCTCGGAAATGCTTATCAATCCTTAGTTTGTGGATGTTTTGAGATTCTTTCAGTTCTAGGGTTCTGAATTTTGAATTGAGTTCATCGACTGTATCTGAGAATCACCTTGATTTCGATACTGCGATGGTATAGAATGAAATGTAGGCACTATTAGATTTGATGAACATTGAATTTTTAATGGTGATGAATCTTAATGATGAATAAAGAACAGTAGAAGTGGTGTTTTTCGCTCGTTGCACTATAGAGTCTCTCAAATTTGAAAAGTATTAAATGAACTATAGTGATCTATTTATATAGTCCTTTTAATGACCTTTTAAATCTTACAAGTGTTAAAAACAAATGCGGCCGACTACTGTAGTACATGCGAGTGGTGAAAAACAAATGCAGTCGACTACTGTAGTAAATGCGGAAGATGAAAACAATCAGCATTTGTTTACTATAGCAAATGCGGAAGATTAAATTCTGTCAGCATTTATTTACTGTAGCAAATGCAAAAGGTTTATGTTCAGACTTTCTAACACTGTAGCAAATATGGATGCTTTAAGTTTGCATACATCTTTGCACTGTAGCAAATACGGATGTTTAAATTAGTCAGCATTTGTACATTGTAGTTAGTGCTGCAGAACACTTGTCTTCCTGAATTTACTTCAACAAATGCGAATGAACAACCGAGATGTCCGCATTTCTTGAACTTCATACATAATCATAGAAGAGTGTGAGCACACTTCTAAAATGCAAATATATAACAAAGTTCAAGTATAGAATTTCAGCCATATTAGAGAAATGCTGCTGAGAAAAACAAATGCGGATAAACAAATTTCTGTCCGCATTGGTTTTCATACTTGAAAACTATTAATATTTGTGGTGAGACTAATGCAGTAGAGTTAACTTATCCGCGTTACTTTCATTTGTGTTTTTCATCTCCAAACTATTACCCGCATTGGTTATTTGCTTGGGTTACCTTCACCCGTATTAACCAATGCACTTACTTGCATTAAGTTTTGAAGTTGTGAACACTTAATGTTTCAGCTGTGGATGCTTTTGGTTGATCTTGCTTTGATGCTTGAACTTTATGAAGATGAGTCTTTTGCTTGTTTATTATGAAGTTTTGTCTGTTTCTTGAGTTGTTAATTCTAGCTTGGATTGACTTGTTTATCAGAGATGATACAAGTTTCTCAGTGTTGACTGATCTTGGACTTTTGTGCTTCAAAATGTTTGCAAGAAACTGAGATAATATGATATAACTTCTGCACCAACACAGTTAGATTTTTTGATTTTTTCTTCCTTTTTTTGAAACTGTTTTTGAGTTTTGGAAACATCTGTACATTGATAATCAAATTTTAATTACTCCCCCTATAGTTTATATCTATATGAGATAGAAACTTTAAAGAGCTGAAAATTTTGAAAAGAAAATCTTTTTGTGATTTGTGTACAAGAAGTTTAGATATACTTTTCTTTAGTATCATATCAATCTTACCTTTCACAAGTGCAAGCAATTGTTAGTAAAACAGACATGTTCATGAACATATTGATTGAAGGTATGTTTATCCTCTTAAACTCATACTTGGTTAATATTTTGATGCAAATGATCTTATCATGTTTTGAAATAATTGGGTATTCAACATGTACCTCACACTCAAAAGCATGGCAAGGTTAACCATCTGCATGCAATATATGGTAGAACGTTTAACATCTTACTTGACCAGGTTACTTAAAATGTGAAATCTCATTTTTCTTGACCCTTATTGGGATTCTTTTATTTTTTATCCTTTTATCAGTTTGATCCACATTAGGATTCTTTTCACTTCACTTTGGATGGTGATCTCTTAGGATTCTTTTATTTCATTCATTTAGAATGATTTTTATTCTTTTGTTTCATCCAAGTTGGATGTGTTCCTCATTGGGAATCTTGATGGATCATGACATCAGCACTATGTGCTTGTTTCTCTAGGTCTTTGCTCAGCAAAACAGAAGAGAAACAGATGTTAGTAAAAGAGATTCATATGATATCATTACCTGGTGTGTTTAGGTTATTACACACACACACACATTTGGATAAGCCAATACATACACACACTATGAGATGAGAGCTTCACAGTTGAATATAAGCTTTAGTTTATCACTGCATATATCTTCTTTTCCAAGTTGAGCCTACCCGCATATCAGATAAGTCATATCACTCATTCAAGATTTATAATTAAGCACAGTTGATGATATAACGACTGTAATTATATCATTTCCTATTGTATAAGCCATACACTTCTTCTTTTTTATTTCTTTTTGTATTTTTGGAATATTTGAATGTTTTTGTTGATTTTAAATTTTAATAAAGGTTAATCATGCCAATTGATTGAACTAAGAATTCAAATGTGGTTGGATTAAATGCCTTAGTGAATAAATTAGCCAATTGATTATCAGTGTCAACCTGTATCAATTTGATTAACCCTTTTTCAGCACAATCTCTCAAAATGTGATATCTAATTTCAATGTGTTTAGTTTTTGAGTGTTGAGCTGGATTATTTGTTATGAACATAGCTGCTGTGTTGTCAATGTTAATTGGAGTGTGCAAGAAGTTAAAACCATAATCAAACATCTGGTTTTGAATCCAGAGAACTTGAGAACAGCATGATGATGTTGCTATATACTCAGCTTCAACTATTGAAATAGATACATTTGTCTGCTTCTTGCACTGGCAGGAGAGCAGTCTAGGACTAAGAAATTGACAACCGCCAGAAGTGGATTTTCTATTGAAATTGCATCACCCATAATCACTATCAGTGTATGCATAGAGATTGAAGTCTCCTTCCTTTGGATATCATAATCCAAGAGCAGTTCTTGCCCTTAAGATATCTGAATATCCTCTTGACTGCATTCACATGGGATTCCTTGGGATCTGCTTGATATCTAGCACACACACAAACACCAAACATAATGTCAGGTCTACTGGCTGTTAGATACATAAGTGAGCCTATCATAGAACAATAGTGAGCCTGATCCACTGATTTGCCTTCAGGATCTAGACCAATCTTCACTTTAGTGTCAACAGGAGTTCTGATGGACTGACAATCAGCAAATTTGAACTTCTTCAACATTGTTTCCCTATATTTTGATTGATTAATGAAGATTCCATCTGCTGTGTGTTGGACTTGCATTCCTAGAAAGAATGTGAGTTCCTCCATAGCACTCATTTGAAATTTTGAATGAATGAGTTCTTCAAATTCTTTGTAGAGTACCTTGTTTGTTAAGCAAAAAATGATATCATCCACATATATCTGAACCAGCAACATGTCTTTTCCTTTTCTTTTTCTGAAGAGAGTCTGGTCAATCTTTCCTCTTTCATACCCATTTTCAAGAAGAAAGGATGATAGAGTCTCGTACCACTTCCTTGGAACTTGATGAAGATCATACAAGGCTTTGTCAAGCTTGTACACCCTGTGTGGCAAATTTGGGTCTTCAAATCCAGGAGGTTGACTCACATAAACTTCTTCAGCAATCTTTCCATACAGAAAAGCACATTTCACATCCTTTTGATAAACAGTGAATTTCATGAATGATGAATATGATAGAAAGAGTCTTGTTGCTTCTAGTCTGGCTACAGGAGCAAACACCTCATTATACTTAATTCTTTCTTCTTGATTATACCCCTGAGCCACTAGTCTTGCTTTATTTCTAATGATGATTCCCCTGTCATCAGTTTTGTTCCTGTATAGCCACCTGGTACCAATAGGGTATTGTCCTTCGGGAAGATCTAGCAGTTGCCGTACTTCTTGTTTCTTGAATTGCAGTAACTCCTCCTGCATTGCCTCAATCCAACTATTGTCTTGAAGAGCCTCTTTGATATTTTTAGGTATCGTTTGACAAAGAAAGCAGGAGAACAAGAAGATGTTTGCTATGCTTGATTTGCTTCTTGTCACCCGCTCAATAAGTTCACCAATGATGCTATCTACTGGATGATTCTTGTGTATTCTGGTGGTTGGAATTGAGTCACCAGCAATGGTTACATCAAGATTGAAGACATTCAGATCATCCTGATGCGAGGTAACTTCATCTTGTACTGTAGGGGAGTTGTGAAAATAATCAAAGTCTGTTTTAGTTCTTGCTTCAGCATCAGTAGCACTTTGATTATTTCCATCATTTGAAGTTCTTTCAGTTTCAACTGGAGGTGCAACACGATCTTGATTTCTGACTTCAGTGGATGGTTCTTCTGAAGGAGATGGTTGTATGCTTGGACCATCCTCAGTTGCAACACTTTGATTTTAAACTGATTGTCTGACAGGATCAGCTTGCAGTGGCACATCTTCATTAAGTTGCTCAGTAGAAGTTGGAGGAATCATTGGAAAGTCATTCCTTCTTTCAACTAATGATGAAGATTCAGCTGATTGTAGGTTTCCTGCATCAGACAAGTGAAATTGATCAAATGATTTTGTAAAGGAGTCAACATCAAACAACCAGTCAGGACCATTTGTAGATTTGGGAAATGAATGTTCCTTGAATTGAACATTTGTTGATTCATCAATTATGTTTAATCTAGGATTAAACACTCTATAAGACTTTGAGACAGAAGAATAACCTACAAAGAATCCTTCATCAGACTTGGATAAAAACATTCCCAAGTGGTCTCGGGTGTTTAATATTGAGACAGGACAACCAAATGACTTAAACAATCCAATAAGTGGTTTTCTTTGAAAGATTAGTTCATAAGGAGTCTTGTTGCTTTCTTTTACAATCAAGGTTCTATTTTGTACAAAGCACAATGTGTTAACTGCTTCTACCCAAAAGATAATTGGCAGTTTAGCATCGGCTAGCATGGTTCTTGCTGCTTCAATTAGTGTTCTATTTCACCTTTCAGCTACCCCATTTTGTTGAGGAGTTCTAGCTTCACTAAATTGATGACCGATGCCTTTGGTTGTACAAAATGAACTCATGTATTCATTCTTAAATTCTTTTCCATTATCACTTCTAATTGTCTTAACTTTATGATCAAGTTGGTTTTCAATTTTTGTGATAAAATTTTTTATTAATTGGTATGCTTCGTTTTTATGAAGTAGGAAGAATACCCATGTAAATCTGGAAAAGTCATCTGTGATCACCAAACAATACTATTGCTTTCCAAAACTCATAACACGAGTTAGTCCGAAAAGATCCATATGAAGTAACTTCAATGGAGAATCGGATGAGTTCACTAGCTTTGTGTGTCCCAAACGTCTGTGCCAAAGTTGTGACTCATCAAAAGATGCTTTTAACAGTAGACGTATTTCTTCTTTTGGTAAAGCAGAATTGAGGTCTAAGACATAGGTATTATTCTTCCTCGGGGTCTTCAAGACAACCCATTCTTTAGGAATTTGGAATCCTGGTTTCAGAATGTAGCAATGAGTGTTAGTGAAGTGAGTGGAATATTTCTTGTCACAGATCTGAGACACGCTGAGCAAATTGAAATTTAGTTGTTCACAGTAATACACTCTATCAAAGCTCAACATCCCATTTGTCACAGATCCTTCACCAGTAATTCTGCCACCTTGTGAATCTCCACCAAATGCCACAGTTGTTCCTTG
>BJCO01647381.1:0-12265 GCA_018326465.1 Flaveria floridana | reverse complement strand
TATGTGCGCGAAAAACTGGTGTTGGGCCTGTGGTCTATCAATAGACTATGATCACTGTACACGAGGCTGATCCAGTCACCTAGGGTATGCTACAAAGGTCCGTCAATCTCAATTGATTGACCCTGTGTGCATACTTTGGGGTAGCTAACCCGCATCACAGTTGAGCTAACGACAACAGGACCGTTCACATCCTATATGCTTGCAAGCCTTTCATTATTTTAGTTATGTTCCACTTCTCTTTATCATTACTCTTTCACTTTGTTAATGATAATATTTGCATTTATGATTATAAACATACCACATAAGCCACATAATAATAAATTATTATGGACATGAGAACAACTCATAATAATGCAATATAATAACAATTAAAAACCCTAAAGTCAAACTTGGGTCAAACCTTAATGATTCTGTTTTTCTCAAAATATTAGAAAAATATTCTAAGTGTTCTAGGCATATGAGCACTATGCAGACGCATGAGGCCTATTTAGGCGCATGGGCACTATTTGGGCATTTGGATTATACTTAGGCGTCTGAGACTAAGTCTTAAACGCATGGGCTACTTTTTAGGTGTATAGCTATCACTTAGAAATTCTAAGGCATTTTCTAGGCGTATGGGGCACTGTTTGGGTGATTGGGCCCTATTTGGACGATTGACCTGGCCTAGAAACTTTCTAAGGAAAAAAGGCTAGGCGCATGGGCCCTGTTTGGGCGCATGGGCCCTGTTTGGGCGCATGGGCCCTGTTTGGGCGCATGAGCAACACTTAAATATTTTAAAGGCATTTTCAGGAGCATGGGCCTTAGGTAGGCGCATGAACCATCTATTTAACATGTTCCTCGAATGTTTTTAGTCCCAAACAATCATGTCATCCTGTTCTAAGCTTGTTAACACTTAACTAACATGCATATCACTTAAACAACTATAAATCATCACTTTACATGCACAAGTTCATACGGTTACACATATAGAAACTATAAAATCATTTTTAATACATTTTTAGCCCCAAAAGAGTTAAAAACATGTAAAAATACGGGTTCTAGAAACTCACCTGATGTATCAAGCAAGTAAAACTCCACCAAACTTACTTGTACATGAATTCAAACACCTAAAACAAGTCAAAACACAACCCGAACACTTAAACACATACATAACGGTTTCTAAGAGTGAAACCACCAGGGAAACCGAGTCAATTGCACATAAAAACACTTACCTTAGAAGATATCAACCTTGTTTTTCTTGAACAACCGAGAGAATGTTCTTCAGCTTTCTCTTTTCTTCTTTTGATCGGAAGAAAGCAGATGGGATGTGCGATATGGGCGGCCATATCCCCATATATACTAAAATAATGGGTTGTTGTACTATTTTACACTTAACCCCTTCTACTTTAGCTTCTTTTCCTTTTATGAAAGATACTTTTATTTCTCTTTTATTTTGACAAAGTTTCGGGTGTTACATAACCCAAGAAATCTTTTGATCTCAATAGGATTCTTTGGCATTTTCCATTTCTTGATAGCCTCGACCTTCATAGGATCAACTTGTATTCCTTGTTCATTGATTACATGTGACATCCGTCACCAACAGGTTCGTCATTTAACGTGACTTCCGTTAACCCTTCTATGATCATTCATTCCTTATCCTTATAAATTATTCGTGTGGATATTATTCTTGCTTATCATCATCTTGCTTGTGTCCTCGTTGTTAGCGTTGCTATCTATTTAAAAATTTCTACAATTGTTGTATCATTACTATTAAACCTATCTTATTATTTATTACTATTATTACTAATAAAACCATTTTTAAGTTACTAATATTATCATTTATGCTTTTATCATTAACATAACTAACCGAATTAAGGACAATTTTAACTAAAAACAAACTTGGGAATTTGGGGATTTAAGTGCAGGGACTAAATATGTCATTTTACCAAACTCGGGTTGGGTATAAATACCCCCTTACTAGCCCTAAATCAAAAACTCTCTTCTTCTTCTTTCTTCAACCGCCCCTTCTCCCTCCTTTCACAAACCGCCCCTTTTCTTCGCGATTTCACAGGTATAACCTCGGTATCAGCCGATTCTACTTCATTCTCGCAGGTAGACAACCTTAGTCGTCCTTTTCCTCGTTTGTTTATGTCCTTTTCGCCTTGATTCGGGTGCTCGGTGCCAACCCGAGCACATGAGGTCATGAGGTTGCATGTGGTGTCTTTCTGTGCGTCCTTCTTGTTTGTCTGTGTGTGAAATGTGTTTCTGGAAGTGTTTGTGGTGTGAAACGAGTGCACGAAGCAGCAGAAGGCTGCTCTGCACCTTCTGCAGTCACGATATCTGCACAGACGACTGAGTCTGTCATGCGACTAAGTCGTGCGACTGGGTGTGTCATGCGACTGAGTCGTGCGACTGAGTCGTGTGACTGTGTCGTGCGACTGAGTCGTGCGACTGAGTCGTGCGACTGTGTGTGTCATGCGATTGACTCCTGTGTGGTACGACTGAGTGCCAAATCGCACGAATGGAGGTCCATTCGTACGAATGTAGCTGATTCGTACGAATGAAGGTTGATTCAGGCGGATGGAGCGTTGAGTCGTGCGTTTGGTCTTGTCGAGCGACTGAAGTTGTTGTGTGTGAGTTTCTTCTTGTGTGTGGTGTGTGTATGTCGTATGATGTTAGGGTGACATCGACACGGTTACCATTGCTAATGAAATTACTAACGCTATAAAATTATTAATATTACCACAAATCAAAGCAACGTTAACATTTTTACAATTAGCAAGGACTGATATGTAACCACTAAAATTTACTAAGTACTTCTCTAACAAAAATTAAACCTTTACACTAATATCATCGGCAATGGCGACGATTCCAAGTACTTGGGTCTATATAAGATCTAATACTTATGTATACTGGTGTGTGTTCCACGTGACCGAACCGATACAACCCAAACCGACCAACCATTACTATTTTCTTTAACGTATCATTAATGTTTAACAATAACTGATAATAGGTGTTTGACCGTTTATCGCATACATCATTTAGAAACTTGATCATCCATACTTACCACCGAACAAGTGAGTTTCGTTGCCCCTTTTTATGCTTTTTCAATACTTCAATAATTTACAAACTTGGGGGAAAAGTATGCTCACCCATTTTTATGTTGTACAACTTACATTTTTGGAATCAACGTGTTACTGTTTTGTGAGGACTTGTCTGATACATACATGAGTTCGCTGTGTGGTACTTTCTTTATAACCATTTAATTCTGGTGTTGGAACAGACAGATAGGTATTAGTAGTACTACTGGGTTGACACCCCCACCCTTGATTGTTGGTATACTAGTTGATACCAACAGTGGCCAGGAACGGGCCCTTGGGTGAATATATTCCGACAAGATTTTGTGTGTACGTCATTAGGTTTGGTTGTAACGCTCATTGTCATGTGATTTTGCTTACTTATAACTGTAATCACGGTATTCCGCAAAACTATTATGCAGCATCAATTTACTTACTATACTAAACCTGCAAGCTCACCAACAATTTAGTTGACCATTTTGAGCATATCTTTTCAGGTGATAATGCTAATTGAAGATCTAGGTGTGCTGCCTTAGTGGAGACCCTAGGATGCATTTTGAGACTATACAATACTTGACAAACATTCTTTTGAAACATTGTTGGTCTGATTATATACAATTATTCTTTTGGATACTTGCTATCGGGTTGTGGGAATTACATTACAATGATAATATTTTTGGTTATGTGATTCAATTACAATGTTTATGCTTATGGCTATGTTGTCGTGAATATTGACTAAACACGACACAAGTCTCCTTTGTGTCGGTGTCGCCATGACACGCTTTATCATCAATTACATATATTGCATCTCTATTGTTACAATGTGTTATGACGATCCCGTCTCGTTACATCCCCGTGTTTCCGTTTTAGCGGGGGTGTGACAGACTGGTATCAGAGCCATTGGTTATAGAGAATTAGGCAAATCACTTGACCTAGACTATAACCTAGGAACCTTCATGTAGAATGCATGCTAGGATTGGCGTGCATCTGATATTCCATGTACGTTCCTCTATACTTGTTCTTTATCTCTATGTCTTGTTATCTGATCATTCTGAGGAAAGCACTATTACTCTTACTCTTTCCTCACGGGATGCCTTCTACTTGAATCTTCCATTTCCATGCGCACCACATTATACTATTAGGTTTGGATACCCAACCTGTAGGGATCTTCACAGATCACGTGAAGCGTTGATCTCGAATATTGAGTCCGACCCTGAGATAGTTATGCCTGAGGTCCCGAAAGAAGAAGGGATAGGCAACTTTTGTTAGACTAATTGAGATTATATGCTTGGGTTCAAATTGTTATGGCGGACTACTATTGGAATACCATTGGTTTATGGAGATGAGAACTTACATGATTTGTGCATGATGAATGGTGTCAATGCTGTGATGTTAACTTGGGTAGATGAAGCTGAGGGGGACCATGCAAGGCAGATTACCATTACGGGTGCACATGTAATTGCAATTTGCAGTGCATGTGAAGCCTGGCGAATCTTACCACGAGCTAACAATCATAGTTAGTACAAGTGTTCCATTCTATACCTTAGGACACTAGAACCATAATTCTAATAAGATTTTGTTAATGATGATGAAACATTTATAACCTCTACTATTACTTAAGTCCTGTTCTACTTAGAGCCTTCATGGGATTCAAATTATGATATTAGTCTTATTCCCTATGAAGCATTGCTTCGTCTAGCATTTCAGTAATCATGGAACTGACTAAATGCTTAGAATGAATGTGGACTTCAAAGAATTATAGAAGAATGATGATACTCCTTACACATGCATTACGTTGTTCATTGGGATGATGTTAAGGAAAATCGGATGTCATGTAACCAGTTTAAGCATCGTTTTCGGTATATCGCGGATGTGGTGGGAACGCTACGGGAAACCCTATATATAAGCATCATCGGTATACTAAGAATGTGCTTGAACTGGGCTACGTGATGGTCTTGAATAACTGGAGTATGAAATGTTGGAACTTGATGAGTGGAATTAAATGTGTATCGTGAAGTGACTAAAGTTTACGTGTTTACTTCTTTTATGATTAGAAAATGCGCCTCGAAGAGTCACCCGCAGTACAAGTCGCGAAGGTGAGACCCCAAGGGGAAGAGGTAGAGGTAGGCCACCAGGAACAGGTGGTGGTCCCGCCGGCAACAATCAGGGGACTGGAAACCCCGATATAGCTGCCATGATTGCTCAGCAGCTAGCCGCACTGATTCTAACGATAGTGACCCAAGTGAGTGACACTCTTCTGAATCATAACCTCCATGGGGATAACGATAATGACAATGAGCATAACCAAGGAACAGGGGAAGAGACTGAGAATGGTGGAACTATCAGTAATGAAACTGGAATTGTTAATACAAGACGGGGATGTTCATACAAGGAGTTTCTGGCCTGCAAACCAAAGGAATTTGACAGGAAAGGTGGGGCGATAGCCCTAACTAGGTGGCTTGAGAAGATGGAGGCAGTCATTGATATAAGTGAATGCCTAGACAGCCAAAAGATTAAGTATGCCATGTATTCACTACAAGGCAAGGCACTAACTTGGTGGAACACATAAATTCAAGCGAGGGGAAGAGAATTAGCAATGCAGATGACCTGGGGATGAGTTTAAAGCATTAATCACCGAAGAATATTGTCCACTCAATGAGATGCAGAAGTTGGAACAGGACTTTTGGAATCATGCTATGGTAGGAGCTGGGCACGCAGCTTATACTGATCGTTTCCATGAATTGGCAAGACTGGTTCCTCATCTGGTCACTCCGGTGTCCAAGAGGATCGAAAGGTACGTCTGGGGACTTGTGCCTCAAATCCGGGCAATGGTAACAGCAGCAATCCCTTCTACTATTCAGAGTGCAATTCTAAAGGCTGGTACTTTAACAGATGAGATGGTGAGAACTGGGGTTCTGGGGAAAGGAGCAGAGAAGAGAAAGGATGTTGGAGAAGCAAGCCGGCCGAGTGCCGGGAAATTCGACAAAAGGGCCAAGACAACCAGAAATTTTGTGGCCGTGACATAAGGCAAGAGGGAATACGTCAGGCCTCACCCCAAATGTGATAGGTGTAACTTCCATCACCCCCCAGCGATGCAGTGTCGGGTGTGTGTGAACTGTAGACGCCCGGGGAATCTAGCGAAAGATTGTAGAGTAGCGCCGAATCTGGTTGCGCCGGTTAATGTGGTTAACCCCGCAGGGAATGCTAGGGTTTGCTATGAGTGTGGCAACCCGCTTCACTACCAGAACATGTGCTCCAGACTAAATCGGGCGTAGGGTCAGCAAGGAAACAACCAACCATAAGTGATGGCCATAGCCGGTAATCAAGGCCAGGGAAATCAAGGAAATGCTGGCAGAGAACGTGCGTTCGTAATCGGAGCAAATGACGCCCGTCAGGACCCGAATGTCGTTACGGTTACGTACTTGCTCAATCACCACTTCACATCTATATTGTTTGATACTGGAGCAGACTATAGTTTTATATCTTCTGAATTTGCTCACATGCTTGCCTTGAACCCTAGTAGGCTAGAAACTAGCTACTCCGTAGAAATGGCCAACGGTAGAGTGGTACAGGCTGATGATATTATTAGAAAGTGCTTGATGATATTGGAAGACCATGCCTTCGATATAGACTTAATACCTTTTGAGCTGGGAAGTTTCGATGTGATTGTGGGAATGGATTGGTTGTCGAAATATGGAGCTGAGATTGTTTGTCAGGAGAAAGTAGTACGAATCCCCATGCCAGACGGGGAGGTACTCAGGATTCAAGGAGAATGATCGGGAAGAACCCTAAAGCTTATCTCTTGCATGAAGACACATCGATGTTTACGAAAGCAGTGTTACGCATTTCTGGCCCATGTAGCGGAAAAGAAAGAAGAGGACAACAAATTGGTAGATATTCCTGTAGTATGACACTACCCGGATGTATTCCCTGGTGACTTGTCGGGTTTGCCTCCTCCACAACAGGTGGAATTTCGTATAGAGTTGGTTCCTGGAGCTACACCGGTAGCAAAGGCGCAGTATAGGTTCGCACCATCAGAAATGCAAGAGTTATCTAGTCAATTACAGGAACTACTGGAGAAAGGTTTTATCCGGCCGAGTAACTCACCATGGGGAGCACCGGTATTATTTGTCAAAAAGAAAGATGGGTCGTTCCGTATGTGCATCGATTATCGCGAGCTGAACAAATCGATCGTGAAGAATCGACATCCGCTTCCCAGGATCGACGATCTATTTGATCAGTTGTAAGGAGCCTCGTATTTCTCCAAGATTGACCTTCGTTCGGGTTACCATCAACTAAGGGTTTTTGAGGATGACATACCGAAGACAGCGTTTAGGACTCGTTATGGGCACTATGAGTTCTTGGTCATGCCGTTCGGATTGACTAACGCATCAGCTGTGTTTATGGACCTGATGAATCGGATATGTAAACCTTACTTGGATAAGTTCGTGATCGTAGTCATAGACGATATACTTATCTACTCCCGATCGAAAGAGGACCATGAAGAGCACCTTCGGGCAATACTGAGTTTATTACAAGAAAAGAAACTTTTCGCTAAGTTCTCGAAGTACGAGTTTTGGCTGCGAGAAGTGAAATTTTTAGGACATGTGGTGAACGAAAGTGGGATTCATGTAGATCCCGGTAAGATCGAGGCAGTGAAGAAATCGGAAGCACCCCAGACACCTTCAGAAATACGGCAATTCTTAGGATTGGCCGGATACTATCGATGCTTCATCGTGAATTTTTCAAAGATCGCTCAACCATTAACACTGCTGACTCAGAAAGACAAGAAGTTTGATTGGGGACATGCACAAGAACAAGCGTTTCGAACGTTGAAGGAAAAGTTGTGCAACGCTCCGATATTGTCCCTCCCAGACGAAACTGATGATTTTGTGGTGTACTGTGATGCTTCACATCAAGGGTTGGGATGTGTGCTAATGCAGAAGTATAAAGTGATTGCCTACGCCACATGACAACTTAAGGTGCATGAAAAGAACTATACAACCCACGACCTGGAGTTGGGCGCTGTGGTATTTGCGCTTAAGATATGGAGGCATTACTTGTATGGAACCAAATGCATCATCTACACAGATCATAAGAGCCTCCAACATATTCTGGATCAGAAGGAACTTAATATGCATCAGTGACGATAGGTAGAACTCCTTAGTGACTATGACTGTGAAATCAGGTATCATCCGGGGAAAGCAAACGTGGTGGCTGATGCCTTAAGCCGCAAAGAACGCGTGAAACCTCTACATGCTCGAGCATTAGGATTGACTATTCAAACGAGCCTGAAAGCTCAGATTCTAACAGCACAAGGTGAAGCGCTGAAAGAAGAGAATGTTACGGGGGTAGAATTTCGAGGTCTGGATAAGCAAATGTGTTGCAAGGACGACGGCTTGAGAAGTGCTAATTCGGTTCGGATAGACAGAATGAGCATTCGATCTGATCTTACCTGCATATAAAGGATAGTTGGGAAGACGAAGCGAGAGCCCATCCCTGTCTCAGCTCTCTCCTTTTTCCCATCGCAGATCGTCGCTATCGGCATTGGTTATAGTATTTTGTGGATCGCATATGGGTACCCAAATGGGGAGACGCACGTACTTTGGTTATGGATGAAGCACATAAGTCAAGGTTATTCTGTTCACCCTGGTGCAAACAAGATGTACCACGATCTCAAAGATTTGTATTGGTGGCCAAGCATGAAGAAAGACATTGCTATGTATGTAAGCCGATGCTTGACGTGCTCGAAAGTTAAAGCTGAACATCAGAAACCATCAGGATTACTGCAGCAACCGGAAATTCCTGAATGGAAATGGGAAAACATAGCCATTGATTTTATTACCAAACTTCCTAGAACGAGTAGTGGGCACAGCTCGATATGGGTGGTAGTGGATCGGATGACAAAGTCAGCTCATTTCTTGCTGATTCGAGAAGACTACAAAATGGATAAGCTGACAAGATTGTACATAAAGGAGGTCGTGACAAGGTACGGAGTGACAGTGTCGATCATATCCAACCGTGATAGCCGATTTACTTCACGATTTTGGCAGACACTGCAGAAAGCGATGTGCACTCGATTAGATATGAGTACCGCCTATCACCCACAGACAGACGGTCAAAGTGAACGAACAATATAGACGTTGGAAGACATGCTCAGGGCTTGTGTAATTGATTTTGGTGGTAGATGGGACACTCACCTACCGTTAATTGAGTTCTCTTACAACAACAGCTACCATACAAGCATTGGATGCGCTCCATTTGAAGCATTGTATGGGAGGAAATGTAGATCTCTAGTTTGTTGGGCAGAGATTGGTGAAAGCCAGTTGACAGGCCGAGAGATCATTCAGGAAACAACCGACAAGATTTTCCAAATCAAAGACAGACTAAAAGCAGCCAGAGATCGCCAAAAGAGCTATGCCGACACCCGTCAGAAACCTATGGAATTCAACATGGGATATCGCGTTTTACTTAAAGTCTCTCCCTGGAAAAGGATTGTACGATTTGGAAGGAAAGGGAAGTTAGCCCCGAGATACGTAGGACCATTCGAAATCACGAAAAGAATTGGTCTAGTGGCATACCAATTAAGGTTGCCACCAGAACTCAGTGGTGTACACGATACGTTTCACGTATCAAACCTCAAAAAGTGCTTGGTGGATGAAACTCTACATGTACCAATTGAGAAAATGAAGATTGACGAAAAGCTTCATTTTATCGAAGAACCTATAGAGATCATGGACCGAAAGGTTAAACGACTAAGGCGCAGCAAGATACCGATTTTCCGCGTAAGATGGAACTCTAAACGAGGACCAGAATTCATATCGGAACGGGAAGACCAGATGAAACTCAAGTATCCACATCTATTCGTAGAGGATACTCTTGGATCTAACTCCTGCTGAATTTCGGGATGAAATTCTCTCAACTAGGGGATACTGTGACATCCGTCACCGAAAGGTCCATCATTTAACGTGACTTCCGTTAACCCTTCTATGATCATTCATTCCTTATCCTTATAAACTATTCGTGTGGATATTATTCTTGCTTATCATCATCTTGCTTCTGTCCTCGTTGTTAGCGTTGCTATCATTTTAAAAATTTCTACAATTGTTGCATCATTATTATTAAACATATCTTATTATTTATTACTATTATTACTAATAAAACCATTTTTAAGTTACTAATATTATCATTTATGCTTTTATCATTAACAGAACTAACCGAATTAAGGACAATTTTAACTAAAAACAAACTTGGGAATTTGGGGATTTAAGTGCAGGGACTAAATGAGTCATTTTGCCAAACTCGGGCTGGGTATAAATACCCCCATACTAGCCCTAAATCAAAAACCCTCTTCGTCTTCTTTCTTTAACCGCCCCTTCTCCCTCCTTGCACAAACCGCCCCTTTTCTTTGCGATTTCACCGGCAAAATCTCGGTATCAGTCGATTCTACTTCATTCTCGCAGGTAGACAACCTTAGTTGTCCTTTTCCTCATTTGTTTCTGTCCTTTTCGCCTTGATTCGGGTGCTTGGTGCCAACCCGAGCACACGAGGTCGTGAGGTCGCGTGTGGTGTCTTTCTGTGCGTCCTTCTTGTTTGTGTGTGTGTGAAATGTGTTTCTGGAAGTGTTTGTGGTGTGAAACGAGTGCACGTAGCAGCAGAAGGCTGCTCTGCACCTTCTACAGTCGTGATTTCTGCACAAACGACTGAGTCTGTCATGCGACTGAGTCGTGCGACTGGGTGTGTCGTGCGACTGAGTCGTGTGACTGTGTGTGTCGTGAGATTGAGTGATGTGTGGTACGACTGAGTGCCAAATCGCACGAATGGAGGTCCATTCGTACGAATGTAGCTGATTCGTACGAATGAAGGTTGATTCGTGCGGATGGAGCGTTGAATCGTGCGTTTAGTCTTGTCGTGCGACTGAAGTTGTTGTGTGTGAGTTTCTTCTTGTGTGTGGTGCGTGTATGTCGTACGATGTTAGGGTGACATCGACACGGTTACCATTGCTAATGAAATTACTAACGCTATAGAATTATTAATATTACCACAAATCAAAGCAACGTTAACATATTTATAATTAGCAAGGACTGATTTGTAAGCACTAAAATTTACTAAGTACTTCTCTAACAACAATTAAACCTTTACACTAATATCATCGGGAATGGCAACGATTCCAAGTACTTGGGTCTAAATAAGATCTAATACTTATGTATACTGGTGTGTGTTCCGCGTGACCGAACCGATACAACCCGAACCGACCGACCATTACTATTTTCTTTAAAAACGTATCATTAATGTTTAACAATAACGGATAATAGGTGTTTGACCGTTTATCGCTTACATCATTTGGAAACTTGATCATCCATACTTACCACCGAACAAGTGAGTTTCGTGGCCCCTTTTTATGCTTTTTCAATACTTCAATCATTTACAAACTTGGGGAAAAAGTATGCTCACCCATTTTTATGTTGTACAACTTACATTCTTGGAATCAACGTGTTACTATTTTGTGAGGACTTGTCTGATACATACATGAGTTCGCTGTGTAGTACTTTCTTTACAACCATTTAATTTCGGTGTTGGAACCGAGGGATAGGTATTAGTAGTACTACTGGGTTGATACCCCCACCCTTGATTGTTGGTATACTAGTTGATACCAACAATGGCTAGGAACGGCCCTTAGGTGAATATATTCCGACAAGATTCTGTGTGTACGTCATTAGGTTTGGTTGTAAAGCTCATTGTCATGTGATTTTGCTTACTTATAACTGTAATCACGGTATTCCACAAAACTAGTATGCAGCATCAATTTACTTACTATACTAAACCTGCGAGCTCACCAACAATTTTATTGACCATTTTGAGCATATCTTTCAGGTGACAATGCTAATTGAAGATCTAGGTGTGCTGCCTTAGTGGAGACCCTAGGATGCATTTTGAGAGTATACAATACTTGACAAACATTTTTTTGAAACATTGTTGGTCTGGTTACATACAAATATTATTTTGGATACTTGTTCCCGAGTTGTGGGAATTACATTACAATGATAATATTTTTGGTTATGTGATTCAATTACAATGTTTATGCTTATGGCTATGTTGTTGTGAATATTGACTAAACACGACACAAGTCTCCTTTGTGTCGGGTGTCGTCATGACACACTTTATCATCAATTACATATATTGCATCTCTATTGTTACAATGTGTTATG